>PPNR03000014.1:0-293375 GCA_003709245.3 Williopsis saturnus
GATCGTCTCTATATCAACGATAAACCACTAAGGAGATAATTATTCGACAGATTATTCGAACCGGATGTCGAATAAGGGCCAACCTTATTCGATTACATCCCTAAAAACAATAGGCTGATTTCCATCACTTTGACACCAGCGTCACACTTTATCCATTGAATGCTGAAACAAAATTCAAGTATGGACTTCTTCAAAGCGCTTCGACTTTGATTTCTTGACACAAAAACGGCGTGATGGGGCAGGGCCACATTAGATCTACAATGTTATGTTTTGTGGACATTGCACTGAAAATTGCCCATCTTTGATCTCGAACACATTCCACTTCTACAAGTTAAGGGAGGTCGAAGTAAGGACCGCTTTTGCTAACGATCTAACACCAAACAATTTTCGCTTGTCATGACTGAAGTACTGTTGCGACAAGTTACCACGCAGGGCATGAAGACATTTGTGATGAAGACCAATGGTAAGTCTCGTACCGGTTTCCAAGATCTTCCATTAGAAATCAAGCTGATGATTCTACATCAACTAGATATGCCCGGCTTACTCAATTTCATTGACAATACCAACTTTGACTTCAGAGGCCTTGTGAGATTTTTCAGTGATGATCCTGATCTGATTGTGAAAAGAACGGGAAATATCAATAGTATCTTATCAAGTGATTTGAGCATTGAAACCGAGCCTGCATTGTTAAGCGTTGTTGATTTTGGCTTCATTGGCAAATGGAACCAAGAAGTATTGTCTCGTGTCCTTTCACTGTCTTCCAACATCATTACGATCTCTGATCTGGATGATTCTCGTGCAATGGTCCTGATGATTGAAGCTCTTGACAAAAATGACTACGAAGAGTACGATAAAGCTGTGGATGATTATTTTCTGAGGAGTAAACTCGCCCAATTCGTCGGATGCGTGGGATACCGCTCTAAGCTTAACATCAAGGATTCACGAATGGTTGTTCTAGCAGAAATGGCCATGAGCACGAGTTGCATCTCATTCGAGAACGTGGGATATCTTCTCTTAAGTCGTTGCCAGGTTTCGCAGAATCTTCTTTTAACTGGCCATATTTGGAACTTAGTATGTTTCAGAGACTGTCAAAGGTCTTTTTTTCACTACGTTGATCTTGGAAATATCTCTACCAAGAAATTGAACCTTGGAGGCACCGACATTCGCTTATTTGACCAGGCATTTAGATGCACCAAGTTGTTTGCTTCAAATGTTTCTGAGATGATTGATTGTAAATTTAACGGAAGAGAAATGAAAGTGGGTTTCTTGAATACCGACATTGAAGTTGTTCCTATCTGTGGTAATTTGAATGCGCCTGACCTCAAAATTTTGATATTCCAGTTCTCCAAGAAGTTTCCACGCTTTGAAAACCTCGATGCCCCACATTTGGAATGTGTCCAAATTGAGTGTTGTGCTCCTTTAGAATTCATTAATGATGTCCATCAGGAAGAACTCGACTACTCATTCCTTGACGAAGTTGGAGAGATCTACGTTTGCGATTTTATTGATCCCATAATCAGGGCAGAATTAAGCAACTTGAGACACCTAACAATTAAGCTACGGAGTGATATCGTGGGTCTGTTTCCACAAGAGTTCCCAAAGCTCTGGACTTTGAATATTGAGATGGAGGAAGATGCATCTATTATACCTTTTCTCAAAGGTCCCATTGTGAACCACCTAGCAATCACTCATAACGGTCATTCTAGGCTCGATCTTCTATCCGTCAAGAATTTGATAATGGCATTTCCACAAATCTCAGAGTTGACTGTGGAAGAGACGACATCAAATTTCAGTTTTGACATTACTGACGAAATTGTGTCATTAGCCCCACAGCTCAGGGAACTTCATCTCACATTCATCCACTCAAAGCTCCTTCAAGAATCACCACCGGTACATTTCCCCCAGTTGAGGCGTATGTCTATCGAAAATGCCACTGCGGACGAAGATTTCAAGTTCAATATTAAGGCTGAGAGCTTGAAGAGGGTTTATATCCACGCCCACCAACAGCTTGTCGCAGTATCTGGTGAATTACCAAGTTTAAAGAGATTTCATGTCGAATCAAGATCTGAAATGGTCATTTTCGAAGGTATTCCAGTTCCGTCTAAACTCACAACGGCATTGTGTTCGGGATGTTTCGAAGAACCTGAAGCCGGTCAGGGCCACCTTCCAGAGGTCCATGCCGCTGAAGATGACGGTGAAGCTGACTTCGATTGAGGGGGGTTTAATTATCAAGTTGATTTTTTAATGTTATGCCAGCTTAGTTCGCATACATGATTTCTTTCTATTGATATATGACTTCCAACATAGAAACATTTAGTCTTCCCATATTGAGTTGCGTTTCGTTATGCACGCAGTCTTTGGTTTAAATTTCAATGACCTTGATCAAGACATCAAGGATTGGTTAACGATCACGATTCTAGTCTGAGATCTTGAAAGGAAGACTGAAACATTTGATAATTATATTTGATCTTCATTCATTTATAGACGGCGAGGCAGAAGTGAAGGAAAAAACCCGTCCTAGGTTTTCCTTTTATAGCCGCATCCTTCTCATTTCAGCGTCCTCCAGAGAGATCCACGTACAATTTGAGATCTGAGGTTGGCCAGGCCGATCCCATGTATCGGGACACTTAATGCGGGGCCATCCGTTAATATTCTAAGAGAACACACTTGAGTTGGTCGCTGAGATATATTCACAAGAGCCGTTTTGTGTCAATCTCGGCGGGCTGGGGAGTCAACCGCGGCGGGCTGGGAGGGGTCAACCGACCCTGGGATTGTTTGACAAGGGTGACACAGGGCATTTCGTTTATTGGAAAGTTTAATAAATGTATTATCTAGATTCTATATGCCCTTCTTTATTTCTGTGGACAGTGCCTCACTATCTTAGGCCCATGATCAACCCTCAAATGCTTCTCAATATGTGCGCTATTTTGCTTTGATGCAGGGCCCATGGGCTGGAGACCGACATATGCCGCAAACGGGCACTGCGAGAGGCTGGAGCACAAGGGCGTGCACTGATAACGGTGAGATCGCAGTGTTGTTACAACCTACCATACAATCGAGTAAGAGAATAAGGATTGTGGTATCACAGAGACAATGACCATCACTGAAGTTATTCACAAACACAGTTTCATAGTCCTGTTCTATGCTGCAAAAGACCGTCTCAAGATTTTTCCATCGGCATGAAGAAAAATCAGGTAAGCCGGCTTCACACAACAGCAGGCCGACTACTATGATGAAGTCCTTCAACGTATAAATAAGGACAAACGTGCCCACAATATGTACCCATTGCTGACAATAATCAATACACACGCTTCTCAATGTCTGAATCTGACGACTTTGAACTACAGCCATTCACGCCCGACAATGGCAGCGAGCATTCAGAACTATCACGTCCATTATCAAGAGTGCATACCCTGTCAAGAGTCCAAACTATCGTCTCCCAACTAACGCATACTGACCCTGAATTGGAGAAGATTTTAACGAATAACCGAGGTGTTGATGACCTTGTCCGTGAACTTACAAGAGATGCCGGGCGTCTTGGTCCTCTTGAAGACCCTATTGATATTGAAAGAGTTCATACCCATGCCCAAAAAGATTCCACATTCCATCCAGCCGATGAATGGCAATACCCAACTGACGAAGCCACTGGTGTCAGAATCGTCCAGTTTGTCGAAGGTGATAAAGAAGATCCAAGAAACTACTCAAAGGGCTATAAGTGGTTCATCACTTTCTTCTTAGGTGCGGTGTGTTTCGATGTTGCATTGGCCAGTGCTATTATCACAGGTGGTATGGAAGGTCCTATGGAGACGTTTGGGGTTTCTATGGAAGTGTCTATCTTGGCTGTGACTCTTTTGGTCATTGGTTTTGGTATCGGTCCTTTGATCTTTGCCCCTATCAGTGAGGAACTTGGAAGAAAGATTGTCTATGTGTCTACCCTGGGTCTTGCAGTGATCTTCATCATTCCCTGCGCTGTCGCACAAAACATCGGTACTTTGCTTGTGTGTAGATTTCTTGATGGTCTTTTCTTCTCTGCTCCAATGTGTTTGATCGGAGGTAACTTGGCTGAAATGTGGACAACTGACGAGAGAGGTGTCGCAATGTCTGTCTTTTCAGCTGCTCCTTTCCTTGGTCCTATCATTGGACCTCTTATCGGTGGTTTTATCTTTGACAACGTTGGTTGGAGATGGCTGTACTGGGTTCTTCTTATTTTCTCCGGTGTTATCTATGCCATTCTTGTTGTATTCCTTCCAGAGACTCATCACCAAACACTATTGAAGAGACGTGCTGCAAAACTGAGAAAAGTTACAGGTGATTCCACCTATCGTGCCATCTCTGAATTGCAAGTTCGTTCTTTCAAGGAGATTGCTAAGAACACTTTGCTCAGACCTCTTGTCCTTCTTACGGAGCCAATCGTGTTCCTGATCACCATTTACATGTCTATTATCTACGGTTTACTTTACATGTTCTTCTTTGCATACCCTGTTGTTTTTGGTGAGGGTAAAGGCTTCTCAAACTCCAAAGTGGGTCTCATGTTCATCCCTATTGCTGTTGGTGTCATTGTTTCGACCGCAGTATCTCCATTCTTCAACAAGGATTACCTCAAACGTGCACAGAAGTACATCGACCGCGGTGAGATTCCACCTGCAGAGCTCAGACTGATCCCAATGATGATTGGATGTTGGTTTGTTCCTGCTGGTCTTTTCTCATTTGCTTGGTCTTCATTCCCCCACTTGAGTTGGGCAGGCCCTTGTATCTCTGGTTTAGGTTGTGGTTTTGGTTTCCTCATGTTGTATAATCCAGCCAATAACTACATTGTTGATTCTTATCAACATTATGCTGCTTCAGGTCTTGCTGCCAAGACCTTCTTGAGATCAATGTGGGGTGCTGTTGTCCCATTGTTCACTATCCAGATGTATCACAGATTGGGTTACGAATGGGCCTCAAGTTTGTTGGCCTTCATTTCTCTTGCTTGTTGTGCAATTCCATATGGTTTCTACTTCTTCGGTGCAAGAATCAGAGCAAGAAGTAAATACGCATACTCTCCTGATAAGGAGACTAAACATGATGAAGAGGCTAAAGGTTCATCCTTAAGCGAATGAATTACTCTAATTTTAATAACTTAATTTAATGGCTTAATACTACCTAAGAAGGTACGTCTTCAATAGGTTAACTTTATTCACTTATCATAGTCTATTCTCGCACTGAATTGAACCTGTGAAATTACTGAAAGAAACGTCTAATGCAAGTGCATATACGGAGTTCTCTGCATTTGCTGCAGGATATCCAGGTTTCAACCGGTGTATTTTCCAGCATTCCACTGAAGCAATAGGAAATACGTTGGCACATCAGCAAACCCTCAAATGACCTTCTTGGTGTTCTTCTAAACTAGTCCTACAAGCGTTTAATGCTTCTTGTATATAATTATATTGACCGTTTTCTAAGTACTGATCAGGGCATAGCCCGTAACGTTCTCGAACCTCTCCTCATTCAACTTTATCACGACTAGCATCATCTCCATATACACTTCAGGTTCTGCCTTCTGTAGTTCTCCCAATGACTCTTTATTGATAATCCAGACCCTAGATTCCTGCTTGGCGCTGAGTGAGTTGAACAGACGATGTTGAGACATGGAATCAGAGAACCTTCCGAGGATTGTACGTGGTAATAAAGTCTCATGGATATCATCGGAACCATTGATGTGATATTCGACATTTAGAACGCCAGACTCGACGAGGATGAAGAACGAATCATGCGTCGAGAACTGCAGGTCTGAATGCAATGAAATGAGTTCCAGTTTGAAGAATGGTATCAACTTCTTCCAAAAATCCTTAGGCTTATCAGAGACACCTTGTAATGAGAACATCAGTAATGAAAGTGGTTGAGGATCATTTAATTTCGGAATATTTTCAAAATCTTGCGTATATGTTTTCTGGGCTTCTTGCAAGAAGTTTACATTTCTTGGAGTATTGATTGGCAAGGAAGAGAACGAGGGCTTCTTTAGTTGAGTTTTTGGAATCAAGTTCTTGGTATCCTTCTTAAAACGTTGAAAGTTCCTATACTTTGACAAGAATTCGTTCTCACACCACTCTAGCGATGAGTTCAAGTCATGAAACACCTGAAGCTTCACATCCTGCGTATCAAACACACCAACATTCTTCAAGGAACGAAGGATGTGATCCTTATCACCAATAGAGATGATCAAATATGCATCCTGGTCAAAAATAAAGTTCTTGATACGGTTCAAACCTTCAGCAGCGGAGAAGTCCACGTTGAGGACACTCTTGAAGTCCAAGATCAGATAGCGGATCGGTGTATTCCTGAAATTCTCACCATCAAACAATTGCTTGATCTCCTTTTCAACTTTGCCAATGGTGCCAAAGAACAAAAAACTCTGCAACTTCAAGACATAAATCTGTTTACCAATCTTATGAAGGAACTGCTCCTGCAATGGGTGTCTGATCACTGTGGATCTTGCAACTTCACCTGTGTAAGCATTTGTAATAATTGGGATCTTTGTATTCTCCCAAAGGAAATGAAAACTTGCAAGGATGACACCGACAACGATACCAATTACGAAATCATAGACACCCATAGTAAGCACAATGACGAGAATAGTAACATATTCAACAGCACTGACTCTGCCTACTGTATCCCAAAGGGCTTCTTTCAACAATTCATAGCCCAGCAGGAAGATCAAACTACCAACGACACAAACTGGAATGAATCCAATGACGACAGGCCCTACGAGTAATACGGCAAATGTAGCAAAAGCCAACATGACACCCGCAACACGAGAATCGGCACCTGCACGCATGAACAACAGAGAATTTGTATAGACCAAATAGTTCTGGATACTACCAAGTCCACCTGATATCATGTTACTCAAGCCATGAGCGATAAGTTCTCTATCAACGTCAACTTCATCCTGTTTAGTTGAAACAGCCAACGCTGGGACGTTGATTGGGACATGTAAAATACCAAAAAAGGTCAGGGCAAGCATGGAAGGTATCTGTTTGAGCAGCACATTCCAATGAACAATATTAAAATTGTAAAGGGTATAGAACTCATACCATGGAGCATCCGCATTTGGTCCCGAGGAGAACATGTATCCTGCATCTCTTGCGATCTCAAGGTCCCATGTCGGCACTACGATGATGATGATATGCGTGATAATGAAGACGAGGATAAAGTATGAGGGTAGGATCAAAGAGTTATGGTTAACGTGTTGTAAGATGATGAGTATCAGGGTGAGTGCCACTGGGAGGAACCATTTGAAAAATGTCGACAATGTGAATAATTGAGAGAGGTACGGGATGTTGTACTCAAATGATCCTAATTTCGAGGAAACTTCCATACCTGTGATAACAAGGAAGTAGCCTACTCCACCGATACATCCAATGAGGATATGTCTTGGGAAAAATGCCACCAATTGACCCAGTTTGAATTTCCCGAGGAGTAAGAAAATCAGCCCTGTGATAATGGATGAGAAGGCATATGTTGTAATAGTGGTAGAGATCACTGCATCTGGGTGGTCCTCACCAATTTCATGAGCTATCGATGCAGCCATGGCATGGAAGAATGGAGTGACTTCAATCATTTCTGAGCCGATACCAGCCTTGAAAGCAGATCCACCAAGAGAATAAACCAATTGGGAGATGACGCATGACACGTAGAACATCGATAGGCCTGCCGAACCCAAGTTAGAAAACAGCTTTTCACCGATTGGGAAGATAATCATGCCGTATGATAGGCCATCGAGGATGTTTAGCAGAAGACCCAGGATCACAGAGGGAACGCAACCTAACAGTTTCATCGGAGCCAGGTCACTCATCTTGAACTCTGGTTCTTTCTCCCTCGAGCGCGTTTGAGCTTCTGCATCGATGCCACTATAAGAGTAATAGGCAGCCGCCATGGTGGGATCAATAAGGGCCGTGTTCTCATCTTCGACAAAGTTCTCCTGCTCCTCCTCAAACATCGAGTCATCAGCAGCGAGCTCGGCAGTCTGTTCATGGGAATCGTTGGTGAACAGATTGCTCTCGCTCAAGTCATCAGAATAAGGGGAGCGTGGCTGTTTGAAGCCCAAGTAGGAACGGCCGAGGTTGATGCTAGGGCTTTTGTTGAAGGACGAGCTCAGTCCCAAAGACACGCTCAGCGCACCAGAGAGGGACTGCTGTCTGGCCTTTGTCATCTGTCTTTGTTGTATTCAAGTTTGCTGATTGAATCGTCTTCTCTTCACCTATCGAGTTTTGATAGGAAAGTTGGCTGTCAAAAATGCTGCAATTTGTCTCAATGGCTCCTCACTGGCCAGGTACATTGCGATAAGGTCTGGTCACGTGAGAGTGCGTTTTGATTAAGACGAAATGGCTTATGGGAGGGTCAATTGGTTAGTAATATCTTGTTGAATATCCTATGAATATCCTAAGAATATCCATATCTGCTGCTCAAACATCTCTGTAATAAAACCCACGGGCAAAACCTCCCTCCCATTAAAAAAGTTCCAACAGCTCAACGGATCTTTACGCCGTTTCTGGACAAAAAATTTCACCTCAGTTCGAAGGTGAACAGGACATATATAAAGAGAGAGAGGAAACTTTTTTCTTAGTACAAAAAGCTCAATTGGCCTGAAGTACGCTATGCTTCCACTTGTTGCCCTCACTGTCGCTGCCCTGGCCATCGCCGCCGCCTCCTACTTCTTCTTTTCCAATAAGGAGCGCAGGGTGCTGAAGAAGGATGCTTTCCAACAGTTCCCATTAATCCAAAAGACAATGCTCTCTCATAACTCTGGTATTTACAGATTCGGTCTTCCACGTCCTTCTGACGTCCTCGGCTTGCCAATCGGCCAACACATACAGATCAGTGCCACGATAAACGGTAAGGAGATTGTCAGATCCTACACTCCGACCTCTAACGATGCTGTCAAGGGTTACTTTGATCTCTTGATTAAGCACTACCCACAGGGTAACATTTCCAAGCACATTGCTGAGTTGGAAATTGGTCAATCCATCAAAGTCAAAGGCCCAAAAGGTTTCTTTGAATACACTCCAAACATGGTGAAATGCTTTGGTATGGTTGCTGGTGGTACAGGTATCACACCAATGTTCCAGATCATCGAGGCTATTGTCAATAACGCAGAGGATAAAACGGAAGTTCAATTGGTCTACGGTAACCAAACTGAGGCTGATATCCTCTTGAAACCGGAATTAGACAAGATCTGCAAAGAACACTCGAATATCAAAGTCCACTATATGCTCGATAAACCATCTCCTACATGGACTGGTGGTGAAGGTTATATCACCCAGGATATCTTGAACAGATTCATGCCAGCTTCTACTCCAGATTCCATGGTGTTGCTCTGTGGTCCTCTAGGTATGGTCAGTGCTTGTAAGAAGGCTGTTGTGAATTTGGGTTTCACAAAGGCTAAGCCAGTCTCCAAGGCAGGTGACCAAGTCTTTGTCTTCTAAATACAGAAGTTCAATAAAAACTATGAAACCTTGTTTTAAACATTTTGTATGTGTAGGTTAGTTGAGGTTCAACTTCAATTGTTCAATTCTATCGTGCAGCGCACTACCTTCACCAACAGGCTGATCCAGCAGCTTTGCATGGATGCTCTTCAACGCCTTGATGGCATCTTTTTCATCAATGACAGCACTGATATTGATCTCATTGGCACCTTGGGAGATCATCTCAATGTTGATACCTTGTTCAGCTAATGTGGAAAACATGGTAGATGCAACACCGATGAATTGTTTCATTTGCTTACCAACGAGGGAAACAATAGCCATGTTACGAGTAACGTCAACGGTACCCAACTTCTTCAACTCAGAGACAGCATTGCGTAAATCACGGTTTGATGTCTCGTCATCAGAATGCTGTAGAGCCATGGAAACGTGGACTTCAGATGTAGAGATCAAATCCACAACGAGTTTATATTGGTCCAACGTGGAAAAGATATGGGCAAGGAAACCATGGGACAGAGTCTTCTTGTTAGAATGCACATTAAGGACAATGATATCATGCTTAGTGGTGATCGCAGTTGCGGCTTTCTTCTTGAGCAATGCGGATGGTTTATTCACAATTTGTGGTGGATGTAATGGAGTCGCCTCACCTTTCCGACCGACGTCATCAGGATAGATGATGGTACCGTTACCCAATGGGTTCTCAACGTTTTTAATTCTGATTGGGATCTTTGCTCTGATGACTTGCTCCATAGTGAATGGATGGATAACTTCAGACCCATAATAGGTCAATTCTGCAGCTTCTTCTGGGGTGACAGATGCCAAAAGTCTAGCAGATGGCACTTTTCTTGGATCAGCCGTAAAGATACCATCAACTTCTTTCCACACTTGCAATTCATCTGCATTGATACCAACAGCGATCAAAGCGGCACAGAGATCAGTATATCCGCGACCAACACCGTTAAGTAACCCACCTGGCACAATACCAAAGTAACCAGTGAAAACTGGAACGATATCTTCGGATTCTAACTCCATGATCTTTTCAGCAAGGCTTTGACTTAAGTTACGGTAAAAGGAATCATCGAATCCAGTCTTCGATAGATCCAGACCTGGAGCAATTATGTTCGAAAGGTCGATGTATTTGGCCTTGACACCGTGGTCGTTGAATAGAGCAGTCATGTAGAGACAACTGAGCTTTTCACCAGCACTCATGATGGAATCCAAAGTACGAGGACTGATCTCACCAATGATCTGAGAAGCATGTAACAGTTTCAACACCTGGTCACATTCATATTCTGTATCTTTCAACAATTGTTCTAATAATTGTGGTGATTTTATCACGGCCTTTGCATTATTTACATGGTCTTCTCTTACAAGTTTGAGCACTGCTTGGTAGTCCCCATCCAGCGAGGCCAAATCAGCTGCCCTAAGAAGCCTCGAGGTGGTACCCTCACTCTTTGTCTTGGACGAACGAGCAGAACACACAACAGCGACTCTATTCTGCTTCGAGTAAAGTTTCACAATCTCATCTGTGATCTGTTCGCTGAACTTCCCGACAGAGGTTCCACCGAACTTCTGGACGATCCAGCCTGGTGATTGGTATGACGATGATAATGAGACGCTAGACATGTTAAATCCTTTGAGCTTGAGGACCTACACTCTTCCTCAGAAAAGTACCAAAACTGAAAACTCATCAATAAGAGTCTCGAAACAAAACTGTGAGTCAACAAAATGTGGTCCGCAACGATGACGGCATGGCACGAAAAAAAAAAGCTAGGAGGACCCGCCGGAACCGGTTGTTAGTTCCCAGAACCGGGAAAGTCACGTGGGTCCATCATGTGATTCTTTACTACCGTTTTAGGGAGTTAACAGATTAGGATATTTATAGTATTTTTCCAAGATTATGAACCTTCACGGGCCCTAATTATAACGCCAACACCACCAACAGAGAGATATAACTGAAATGACACTCCAGAAGTATGGTATTGTCATAGACTCAGGATCATCGGGTTCGCGTGTACAGATCTACTCATGGCCGGATTCCCAAGAAGTGAAGAAGGGATCGAAGGACTCGTTAGAGCTACGTTCCGTGCCACAAGTACATCAACAGGAGGACTGGAACGAGAAGATCACTCCTGGTGTTTCTACATTCGGTGATAAGCCAGATGAAGTGTGGGATCACTATGAGGCATTGATCGAGTACGCGGAAAAGATCATACCAAAAGATCAATGGAATGAGACGCCTATCTTCGTTTTGGCAACTGCTGGCATGAGGCTATTACCAGAGAAGAAGAGAAATAAATTGCTGGACAAAATATGTCATAAGATCCAGAAGAAGAGTGATTTTAAGCTCGAAAACTGCTCTGAACAGGTACAGATCATTGATGGTGAAACTGAAGGGCTATATGGTTGGATTGGACTCAATTACCTAATGGGCCGATTGGAGAACTATGATCCAAATGGTGAGTCACATATGAGTTATGGATTCATGGATATGGGTGGTGCTTCTACACAGATCAGTTTTGTGCCAAATAAGCAGGCTGAAATTGATAAACATAAGGATGACATATCTACGCTATACTTACGGAATGTCGATGGGTCATTACAAAAATGGGACGTGTTTGTGAGTACATGGTTAGGATTCGGTGCTAATGAGGCGAGAAAGAGGTACTTGAAAAATCTGATTAACATCCTCCCTGAGAAGAATAACGACAGTGATGAGGATGATTACGATACGGTTCGTGTCAATGATCCATGTCTCCCGCGCGGTGCTCAGCTGGATTTCTCTCACCATGGATATTCGTATGATATTATCGGTTCTGGTGATTATGAAGAGTGCTTGAAGACTACATATCCATTATTGCTGAAAAATTTACCATGCACCGATACCCCATGTCTTTTTAACGGTGTTCATGCCCCAGAGATTGATTTCGAAAAGGATAAATTCGTGGGGATCTCTGAATACTGGTATACTGCGAACGATGTCTTCCATATGGGTGGCGAATACAACTTTTTGAAGTTCAGTGAGAAAGTGCAAATGTTTTGTGAGAGTGATTGGGATTCCATCATGAAAAACTCTGAGAAAGGTGATTATAACAACTTACCAACTTCATTATTGACAGATGCATGCTTCAAGGCCAATTGGGTCATCAATGTCCTCCATGAAGGTTTCAACTTGCCACGTATTGGTATCGAGCAAAAGATGCCATCTGAAGTCGTTGAGGATTTCGATAATCATATTCCTTTTCAATCTGCTGGCAGTATCAAAGGTGCCGAACTCTCATGGACGTTAGGTCGCATCATTCTTTATGCTTCATCTATGATTGCCGCTTCCGACTCCGTGAATGTCGGTATCCGACCTGCAGAGAACGAACATAAGGAATTCATCGCTGGTGGGATCTCAAAAGGTATCAAGATAATTGCTCAGAAGGATCAGGACTCGATAAGTTGGTTCCCGCTGTTCCTCATTCTCTTGTTATTCATTACATTCGTTTACTTCTTCACTTACAGGAGGCCGATGCTCAAGCGTCTTCCCAGTGCCTTCACACAGGCCGCATCAAAGTTGAAGAACCAATACTTGCAATATCGTTATATGAAGTTCTCCACCGAGGAACAATCGGATTTGGAAGCTGGTGTATTGAATAGAGGGAACAATGATACAGCATCCGGAAGTTTAAGTCCATCTTTGAGTGCTGCTGATTTTAACAGCCTCAGAACAAGAAGTTATGCCAATTTACAAGGCCAGAAGAACTTTGCTCCGAAGAGGAACCTGAGAAATGCCAATTCCTTATTGGACTTGAGTAATTTCAAGAATGGTGAACCCGCAAGACCACAGAGCACGTCAGCTCTGCCTAGTTAGACTGAGTTAGACTGAGTTAGACTGAGATATAATAAAAGGATCTTTTTTTTAGAAATTGAGAAAAGTGTTTTCTTTTGCGGCTAACTGATACCCCATAATCACGAATACCCACCCCATGGGGAAACGTTTCATGGCTTGTTCCGGGGCCTATAATCGTTTTCAGTCCCCCATTAAGCGGCAATGAATATCATAAGCAGTCATAATGAAAGTGATTAAACATTTAAGGCCGTAATTCTTTTGGGAAGTCACAGGTTGCACTACCAATTGGGGCCAGTGCACTTTGCACTATCACCTCCTCCAATAAAGATTTTGCGAAGACTTTTGAAGCAGCACCTTTTATATTCCTATTTAGCTCCTACCAAAGAATCAAAGTAGCAGACATATGTGACTGAAGTCTATCAAATACTACGATTGCAAGATACGCAGCCAATTGAATGTAGGTCGCCGAAAAGGACAACGAGTGGAAAATATCTGCATGCGTATGTAGGTTTGGCACATTTCGCGGCATACGAACTCATCAGACAAGACAGAGCAAAAAGACCACCCAAGCATGGTAACCAATCCTTGATCCTTGTGATTCTGGCGTAGAGCTTGAGAGTTGATTGATATCTGTTTGTTTTAGACCGACACGGAGAGAGTTAGGAACTAGTGATGAGACAGGTTCGATGTCCTCATCTGAAGTATAATGAGCCTGACCGATGCTGATCTCTCTATCATCAAGATCAAATACGAGATATAAGTTTTCAAGAAACACAGCACCTAATGTGAATAATCCATCACGGCTTATTGATGCTTTCCAAAAATTCGATGTACAGTTATCCGTTGTCTTTCTGTAAAGGGTAATAAAAGGAACTTTAAAGATATGGCCAGAGAAGTTCAGTGTGAGATCCCGAATTTGATGAGCATTTCTGCATTGGAATACCAGATGGTTTCCCTCTTCTTTTGCATTTAGAATCTTCTTCAGTTTCTCAAAAGGGTTAGCAGGAAGGGCTCCATGACTTGATCCAGAATCCAAGATCACTTTGAAGCCCTTTGAGTCAATGATATATGTATCATTTTCCATACTAAGGGAAATTGATGATAATTCCACAGCAAGTTTCGTATCATCAACCATAGGCACAGTTATTAGAGAGCCTGTGTACTTCGCATGATCAACACCACCGAAAAGGATTTTCCCGTTACACTTCGTCCATCCGTCTCTATTGGTATATGTATCCGACAGATCAGCTGAAAGTGAGTACAGCGATTTTTGAATTAGCCCTTCCTCTTTTAATCTCTGTGGTAAAGCTATCACAGCAGGATCACGAGATGGAGAAAGACCTAGAATGGGTTGAGGTGCCTCACCACGAAGCTTTAGACCGACGCGCATGTCAATCGAGTGCCCATCAAGAGCTAATTTATCGAATCCCCAAATCCCAACAGCACTCCAACCACTGGAATAGGAAACTTCAAAAACACTATCATGCTGATCTGGATTTTTCCATGTGATTGATTGATTTGTCTGGAATCCATTCTCTTGGGTGGAATCGATCCACAGCTTGCTTGATCCTGTATCCACAATCACAGTAGTGGTCTGTATTGGTGTGCCAATGTCCAAATAGGCATAATAGGCAAAACCAAGGATATAGACTAGCGGTAAAGTTATAGTGTACGGAATATTGGATGTATTGTTTGTATCCATGGGGACTAACTGCTCTATCAAGAAGGCCCCCTGAATCTCTTACTTGCACGAATATGCTATAGTTTACAACGATTCACTAATCTTGGAGTATTTTGAAGAAGAGTTCATTTAAACTTCAGAAACTCAATCATTTTATACTCCATTTCTCCCGCAAATATGATTACCGATTACAAAAAGAGAGTAATATAAGGCCGCAGGCAAATTCCGAGGTATAATGCCAAGGGAAAACCACCAAGCTGCTCCCGGAACTCGGCTGAAATTTCACCCGCCTTTCCTCAGCATTTGAACTCTTTTATTTCCTAAAAGTGATTTAGACCCAACTGATCTTATCATTGTTCTATCACACATGTCTGACTTTGTCAACCAACTGCAATCCTCTTTGAAGGGCATTGATGCCGTGAGTTATCTTCTTCGCTCTAGAATCATGTCTTGCCAACTCTGTTCCCTGTGCTAACATCATTAGCAATTCGCCCACAACTCCCTACTTACTCAGTTTGAGAAATCTTCGAACCTCCCAAGATCTTATGCTGTTGTCGGTACCGGTGTCATTTACTTCGTCCTGATCTTCCTTAACTTAGGTGGTATCGGTCAGTTGCTTTCGAACATTGCGGGTTTCGTCGTTCCAGGCTATTTATCTCTTAAGGCCCTTTCTACAGCATCTGCTAAGGATGACACCGAGTTGTTGACATATTGGGTTGTCTTTGCATTCTTGAACGTTATTGAGTTCTGGTCTAAGGCTATCTTGTACTGGGTCCCATTTTACTGGTTCATGAAGACTATCTTCCTGCTCTATTTGGCCCTCCCACAGTTCGCTGGTGCTCAAGTTGTGTACTCTACTGTTGTTAAGCCTTTGGCTGACAAGTACATCTTAACTGCCAAATCGCAAGAGTTTGCTGACAAGATTGATGAGGCTGCTGAGGCTGTTGCCTCCGGTGTTGATCGTAAGTGAAGAGGCCAATAACCAGAAAGACATATGGATATCTATTGTTGCTTATGTAGTGTTTTTTTTAAAGAGTCTGTGAGAACCCGCCATAGTCAAATTGCTCAGAATGTCTAGTACCAGCGGCGTCATAGGCAAGCTTGACTCTTAGTTTGATCTTAGATCCAGCTGTACCAACAATCTTGAGATCTTGAGTCACATATCCATTTGGAGAAATGGCTGGGCTTGAGATAGAAGACATGGTCAATTTCTGTGTTTTCGGAACAGCAATTAGAAGTTGTAAACCAGAGAGTTGTAGACCTGCCTTATTCTCCATCACAGTCTCAACGACAGCTTGACCATTACCAATGTTCTTTGGCAAGAATGAGACTTTGATACGATCGTTGTCAAAGGCGACAGTACCGCCAGCTGGAGGCTGTGGAGCGGCAGCTGTAGTAGTTGAGCCAAAGAGATCAAGGATATCGTTGTTTAGAGTAGTCGTTTGGGGAGCAATATCAGAATTTCCAAATATATCACCCAAGAGATCCTTTGTAGCGATTTTGTTGCTATCTGGGATAGTGCTATCATCCATGAGATCAAGAAGCAGGTCCTCAGTGTTGGATATCGATCTTAATTGTGTCGAAGCAGTTGATTGAGCATGTGCCATTGGCTTAGTCTTGCTAGTGAGTGAAATGGTCTCTTTCTCCTTGATTTCTGGTGCAGGCATTCTATCCAATACACCCCTCTTGATACTATCTGACTCATCAAAAAGTACTGAGTAACTAACAGCTTTGATTTGAACATTCAAGCTATCGGACTTGGTGTTTGACTCAATATAGTTCTTGAGTTTTATCTTTGAGATAGGATCAGTAATCTTTATCGAAAGCTTCAAAGCAGATGTCAATGTGTAAGAGACCAATACTGGATCATCGTTCCTCAAGTGGGACAAATCAATCAAATAGTTTGTCAACAAGAGATCTGTAATTTTCTTATCATCACTAAGGGAAGTTTTCAAGAGCAAGTCGCCATACTCACCAACCAAATAAACGACCATGAGGTTTAATCCTTCCTTTGATGAATCTTCATAAGCAGCCTTGAAGAGCTTGTTGATAGTATAACTTTTCAACTCGTCATTATCAGGAATGTTCATGATCAATGAAAGGAGCTGAGAAGAGATCTTTGCAGTCAAAGTATCACCACTGAGATTAGCAAGTCTTGCCAGAGTATCAAATTTCCATTTTTGGTTTGGAATCAATTCTTTACGCTCCAAGATATTGGTCACATTTGTAGTAATGTAATTCTTCAGCTCCTTATCATTATTAACAGGGTTCTCCAAGAATGCCAAAATCTCTTTGATGAGAATTCTGATATTGTTTGCATCCAAGATGGCAAAAGATAACTCTAGTGCTCTTCTCTTGATTGAGATGTCCTGGTCACTGAGGCATGCAACAATTGTTGATCTATGTCTCTGAACGGCCAATGGTTCAATGTCCACCACGGAAAGAAAGGTGTCCAGGGCAACGTATCTGTTGTTGTTGTCCTTTGTCCCCAGCAATTGGCCCAAGGTATTGATACCAAGAACCTTAAGAGCTGGATCCAAGTGCGGAATGGTGAAGATCGTCTTGACAGTTTCATGGAGGACAGCAGATCCAGCGTTCTTAGCTTGGGATCCTACGGAGGAAGAAGAATAACTGCTATATGAAGCAATGGAGGTCAAGACATCATGGAATGCCTCGTTGTACTGTGAAGTTGTAGAGATGTGCTCTTCATCTGTGAAGATCAAACGAAGAGTCTGAACCAGAGAGATCTGGAGGAATGGATCAGCAACCCCAGAAACAGCATACTCAGGATTGAGATCTTTGAGAAGGTCTTTCAAAGTGTCAATGATCCGTGGAATCTTGGTGATCAGGAATGGTCTTGACTCCGGAAACATCTCGTATAAACTTCTAATCAATCGAAGGGCACCAAGAAACACACCGTGGTCTGGGCATTCTAGCAAAGAGCTAACTTTGGCTTCGAAAATTTCCGAAAGATCAGGATCCTTTTCGACAATCTTGGAGGCGACGAGAGCGGCTTTCTTCTTGAGGTAGTTGTTGTTACCAGAAAGAACAGTCTCGACATCGGTGTATAGATCTCTCGCCAATTCTGGAGAACAGATGTTACCGAGCGTAGAAAGGGCCAAAGACACTATGAACTGGTTTGGATGGTTCATGTCATTGTTCAACGAATTGGTCAAAAGTGTCAACACCTCCTGGTTCTCATCAAGAATGAGCATTGTAGCCAAGTAACCCAGGCGCTTGTCCACAAAGTTAGGAGAGGCAAGTAATTTGATGCACTCTATCTGGCCGAAGTGAGTCTTTTCTCCCAGGATATAAAGATATAGCAGCTTCTGGATGTTGACACGGCGTGTCTGGTGTGAAACCTGTGTATCTTTAAACGCGGTTCTGATGAGTGCAGACTCACGCTGAATAATCGAGCGTTCATCGGCGATCGTCTTGGATGCCTTCACGGACTTGATGAAGGACTTGAGAGACGTGGTGACCATCTTGGCTGTTCTCCGTTTTCCGTTGTTGTCTGTTTCTTCCCGTTCGATATTCTGATGAAGTTTGGCGTTGGCCCGCGAAATCCTCCCGAAACATCAACAGTGAAACCCAAACACAGAGAAACGGGCCACAACACAAAGAACAGCCACAGCACGAGAAGCAAAAGAAATATGATTAACAGGGGATCCTCGAGGTCAGCGACACTAGAAGAGCGTACTGCCCTAAACTACGACTTGATTGAGCCTTTCGTGCGGTGGCTACAGACGCTTTCCTTCGGCGGTGTTGTTCTAAGGCGAGGCAAGAAGAACCTCAGCGCAATCGACAAAAACTACGTTATCTTGACCAATGGGTCTTCGCGAATGAAGTCCGGTGAAGCAGTCACTGTATGGGCCAAAGTGCAACGTCTGCCAAATAGCAAGGTTGGAATTGAGATTGTGGATGCTGATAGAAAAAAGAACTACATCATCATAGCAGATAAATCCAAATTCAGATTCGAGGCCAAAGGTCTCGAAGATGACCTAGGCGAAACTCAGCTCGATGTCATAGACATTACCACTGACGCAGTATATCCTGTTGTGATTGGTTATAAACTTGACTCGTTAGACTCCAGTCTTAAAGATCATCTTAGCGCGATAGCTTCAGAACAGGAGGAAGAATTCAACGAGGGACGTGAGACCTCAAGTATCATATCTGCTCCAACGCCTCTAAAATCTATGGATTCAGACCCAGTTCTGGTGAATATTTCGTCGAACTCGGAGGATCATCAAATTGAGGATGGAACAGGCCCACCGCAGGAGGAACTACCCACACTTCAAAGTCATATTGTTCATCTCCAGGCCCGTATTCTTTTGCAGCATATCCAACTTGAGGAGTATAGACAAGAAATACGGAATCTGAAGAGCGATAAAAATAGTGGCTTTAACATTCAGGACTACGTGCTTCGAAAAGTCATTACGACTGCGAAGAACGGTCGTATCTACGGAGTTGAGCATTTGACGAATGGGACACGTCACTCTGTCAAAGAAGTGATCATCAGCGAGGCGGATACCAACAGCGATGCAGCCATGGACTCCTTAGCTCGTGAATTATCAGTGGTGAAGGCACTTCAAGCCACGAAGGAGAAATCTCGACACATCTTACAATTTGAAGACGTTTTCTTTGAGAACACACCATTGCGTGCCTCTTGTTATATACTTACCGCTCCTGCTGCGTTATCATTTAGAGACTTTGTTGACACTTTGGATCAGCAAAATGATAAAGTTCTCCCTGTTGTTGCCTACCAGCTACTTACAGGCTTGAATTTCTTGGACACGCACACCGGTTGTATCCATGGCAATTTGAACTTTGATAACATCGTTGTTTCATTTATCGGTGATGTTATGATCTCTTCATTTGATCACTCATTCAAGATCGGCGAGCAGGCTGATACGTCAACCTTAGTGGATGACATAGAGAGCATTAACTACAAGCATACATTCTTACTACTGGCAAATCAACTGGGTACGTCAACAGTCATAGTAAAGCCAAGTATCGATCTCTTTGCAGTCGGGCTGATAATGTATAGATTATTGACAAGAACTGATCTTTTTGGCGGCTGTGAGTCATTTGCAGAGAGAAACGCAATTACAGTGCCACAAGAATGCAAGTATCTCGTTTCACCATTCCTCGTTGCATATGACTCTCCTTTGAGAGCAAGAAATGCACTGAAGTGGGATATCTTCGATGAGGCGAAAAAGACAGATCTGAGAAGTCTTCTCAGTTCTACTGTTAATTAATACCAAGACACATCCACGCTTAGTTGCTATAATGAAATAAATAAATGCAATGCATAAGCATAACCATTTTGAAACCTAATTTACACTGTATATTTAGACCGTTTATTCCGCCATTTGTTCGTCTTGTTGTTGGTCCAAAGTAGCAAACAACCCATCAAGATCAAACTCCTTGGCCCATTCGCTTACAATGGTTGTTTGTTCCACGTTTGGAGCAGATCCGCTACCAGTACCCTTCACGATATGTTCATTGGCAGTGTCCTTTGAGGATTTTGGCAGAACCCAACCACTAATCTTACCATCTCTCCAATCGTTCAACACACTGAGCCCGGCGGAGTGCAAGTTTGGAATACCACCTTTGCTTAGCCTACCTCTCTTTCTAGCGACATGGATGAGGAAGTTCTTGCAGAACTCATTCAAGTCAGAGTCTGGAATTGGTGGTAATTCGTAAAACTTTTTGAAAGATTCAGTCATCTCTGGGGATTTGGCGATTCTCTTAAAGAGCAACATGAGAGCTGGGACAGGGTCTGTGATCTGTTTTGGAGGGAGGGCATTGAGCAATGCCAGGTGGGCTTCTTGTTCAACCTTGGACTTCTTCTTTGATTCAGCTGGGAATACAATACCTGGAGAATCCAAAACCTTAAGCTTACCGTCAATCTTCACCTCTCTGAGAGATGTAGTGACACCAGCTTGGTTGCCGACAGGACAAGCCTTGGAAGAACCACCGTGGCGAGACGTCAATGCATTAATGATAGAGGATTTACCAACGTTTGGGTAACCAATGACACCGACGATAATAGATCTCTTGAAGTTAGACTTTGCAGCATACGATTTTAGTGCTGTCAGTAGACTAGAGGCAGTAGCAGCTTGCGTCAAGTTCTTATTGAAAGAAGAGTTATTTGTAGCACCCGGAGCAGCCTTCACTGGGATAGTTGGGAAACTTGATTTGAGGAAATCCATCCATTTATTCAAGACTTCAGTTGGAACCAAATCTACCTTGTTCAAGATCAAGATAAGTCTCTTACCTTGACTCTGCAGCACAGCTTGTTCCACTTTTCTAGATCTAGTGCCCTCTGGGTCTCTTGCATCTAATACATAGAGAACGACATCAGAAGCTTCGACAACGGTTTTGAAGATCTTATCATATGCCTTACGAGACTTATCCAATTCGGACTCATCATCACTATCATCACTGATCTCGTAGTCCACAACTTCCAGACTGTCTTCAGAATCATCCACCTCATCCTCAGAGTTCTCACCATCATACTCCCGCGCAGCTTGTTGAGCACTCTCCAAAAGGGCAGCCAAACCGTTGCCATCATCTTCATCATCAACCATGTGATCTTCAGGGTTCTGCCCAGACTCGAGCATCTCTTGTCTCTTTAACTCTCTTTGACGCTGTCTGTCTTCCAGTTGCTGTCTCTTGGTATCCTCAATCTCAGAGACTATTCTGTCCTTATATGGGAAACTTGCTGGGATACCTGGGTCCTTCTTATGCTTACTCTTCCATGTGGGGTCCTTCTTAGCAAGCTTCTTCTCCTTCTTTCTGTGGGCAGCAGCTTTCTTTTTGATACCTTCCCTCATACGGGTGGTTCCTCTCTTGGAAACAGGTTTTTTGAGTCTCATCCCTGTAGTATCGCTTTGGGCTTATTACGACTTTCTTATTCTTCTTCTTCATCTTCTTTTTCTTCAGGTGAAAACTTGGAGCCAAAATTTTTTTGGGCTCATCGGCCGTGCGGGCTTCCTAACTCTGACAAAATTACCCGATTAATCGAGTTTCCCAATCTGTTCTTTTCAGGAGGTTTGTGACGATTTTTTTTTGCCATTTTACAAATCCATAAATACAAAGGGAACTTTCGGCAGAGTTTCCATCTATCGCCACATTCCACACGCACTCATTTCTCTGTGTGTGTACCTGTTCATTCTCTCTCAACAGGCCAACCCTCTTCACGCCCCCACTCTCGCCACCTAGAGACTTCTTTATTGACTTTGTCTCGCATATACAATACATACAAGTAAACATATAAATCAAATGGCCGAGGTGGCAAATAAAACAGGACCAGATCTCAACATCATCCTCTCCTGCCCTGAATGTAAGGTGTTCCCTCCAGAGCTTGCAG
Organism: Williopsis saturnus; assembly: GCA_003709245.3. Lineage (NCBI taxonomy): Eukaryota > Fungi > Ascomycota > Saccharomycetes > Phaffomycetales > Wickerhamomycetaceae > Williopsis > Williopsis saturnus. The sequence continues at coordinate 22,350 of PPNR03000014.1, forward strand.
AAAGATTTGCAGAAGGTGACGTTGTATGTGCACTTTGTGGACTTGTGCTCTCGAACAAGGTCGTTGATACCCGTTCAGAGTGGCGTACTTTCTCCAACGACGATCAAAATGGAGGTGATCCCTCGCGTGTTGGTGAAGCTAGTAATCCTTTATTGGATGGTAATCAGCTCTCTACGATGATTAGTTCACAAGGTGATAATGCCAGGGTTGGTCGTGATCTCAGTAAGGCACAGAGCAAGAGCATGGTTGATAAGAAGGATAATGCTCTTCAGTCGGCTTATGCCAAAATTCAGATGATGTGTGAAGCTGCGCAACTACCGAAAATTGTCGCAGATGGTGCCAAGCAGGCTTATAAATTGACACATGATGAGAAAGTACTCAAGGGCAAAAGTCAGGAGAGTATCATGGCTGCAGTTATCAAGGTTGGATGTCGTAAAGCGAAGGTGGATAGAACGTTCAAGGAGATTTGCACGTTGACTCGTGTGCCGAAGAAGGAGATCGGTAGGGTGTTTGGTATTATCAGGAAGATCTTGGAGGAGAAATCGAAAGAGAGTCATCAGTTCAGCTCACAAACCAATATTCAATCGTCACAGACTTCTGCGGAGGACCTGATCAGAAGATTCTGCTCTCATTTGGGTCTTAACATCCAGCTTACTAATGCTGCAGAGTACATTGTCAAGAGATGTCAAGACACCGGCGTGTTGGCTGGTAGATCTCCCATCACCATTGCCGCAGCCGTTATCTACATGACGGTGCTGTTGTTCAAAGCTGATATGCCTCCTTCAAGGATCTCGGAGAAGTTGGGTGTCAGTGATGGTACCATCAAGACGAGTTATAAGTTTTTGTATGAAAACAAGGAAGATTTGATCGATCCTGCTTGGGTCGAATCGGGTAAGGTGAAATTTGAAGATGATAAGTGATGCAAAGGGAGACAGTATAAAATGGCTCATTATTGGCTTTTGCATTAACTTTGTACTCCGTAGTTATTCCTTTTCCATTGTTCCTTCATGCAGGTTTTACATGGCTGCGTCTGTTGGGCTGGTGGCCAACAGAACCGATTACCAGCCCATAACCTTTCATCAACCAATTACCAATTACTAATACCAGGAACTATGTTCAACCAGCATAGAACAGAATATCAAGGTTCCAGCCCAAGCCGGCCAATCAGCGTTACCGGACATTGCGAAATGGCGGGGGCAACCACGAGAGCCCAAATGGAGAATTCCCCCTATAAAAATGGGAGGATCCCTTGAAATTATTATATCTAGCTTAATCAATCCACCTCTCCCTCCCAATTGATCCAAAAAACTTTCAATTGGATTCAGCGCAATGTCCGACGTTTCCAAGTTCGCCTCCCTTAAACCAGCTTTCTTCTTCCATTTGGACCTCGAGGAGCCAAAGTCCTTCGTCAACAATGCGAAGGGTACCGAGACCGTTGTGATGATCAAGAAAGGCTATGCCAAGTCTTTGTCCCCAGAGTATCCATTGGACGTCGAGTTCGACTTGGGCTGGGACATCTTAAGAACTACCGTTGATAAGCCAGGTGTCACCACTTTGGACTGTGATGTGTTTGGTAAGTCCAAGGTCAATGGTGCCGGTATCCACTTGTGGTATGATGGTGTTGTTATCATGAACGAAAAAGCCGTTGCTGTCATCGCTGGTGAATCCGACGGTTTCGAAGTGGATGAGGCCTATGTGACAAACCATCCTTCGTTTCAGATTGGTGCCGAAGGTGAACAGGAGAGTTGGGCCAACGGCACGAACTTTTTGGGTAAGGGTAAGTTCTTGAGAGATGCTGAGGGTAAGCTCCAAATCGAGTACTATGTCTATGCCTTGGAGTAAGAGGTTCTGATACTCTGGTGGTGCACTACATATATGACAGAAATCAATGAAAATCAAAACTGTAATTGCTTGTTTAGTTAACCTGCTCTTTGTACTTGTGCACTATGCTGTCAAACAGGGCTTCCTTCTCCTTATAATCCACAACTACTGGATGCTCAGCATCCAAGAATGTCAGTTCATCCAATTTGGCCTTTGCCAATTGGGAATCGCCTGTGATCTGAGCATATGAGTACTCATTAGCCACGAGATCAGCACTGGAAATTCCTAACTCGTTGATCTTTCTCAAAACCTCATCAGCTTCTTGGAACTGCTTCAATTGTAAATTGAGCACCAAATCGCCCAACAGAGTCTTCAAAGTTGGATGAGAGTGGCTCAGCTCTTCAAAAAAGTATAGACTGCCTCTAAGAGACTCGCCATTCTTCGCAGCATTGACATATGCCTCAGCAAAGTTGAAGATGATACTATCTTGGGCATATGAAGAGGCATTGGTTACCTCCTTTTCAGCCAATTCCAATTTGCCCTGGGACAAGAACACTTGAACAAGTAGGAGAACACACTCGAGTGAGTTCTCATGGCGTTGTAACAGGCGGATGGCATCTTCAACACGGCCATGTTTCAAGAGGTAGAAAGATCCCAAAATTTGCACGTACCATTGGTCCTGATGCTCAGAGATCAATGAGTCAAATTGTGCAGAGACATCCTTACCTTGCAACAATTGGGAATACGCCTCAATAGTGGAATTCAAAGCGGATTTCGGCTCACGAGACAATATCTGGTCTACTTGTTTGAACTCACCGAGAAGAAGAAGTGACCTTAGCTTGTACTCCTTGGCAATGTCCTGTGCCTCTTCAAAGTAGTCTGATTGGGAGATCTGGGCTACCTTCTCGAATTCTCCAGTGAAGAACTGCTGGCGCAGGGTGAAAAGTTCTGCGTTTTGTCTGTTAGTCTATCGGACCTCATACCATCCAATTCACAACACTCACCGTCCTCTGAATTCATGTTCGTGCTGCCGATTTGAGTGTTTATGGGTTCGCTGTTTCGGCTGTTTATTTCGTGTTCTTCTCCTAGTCCAAGCGGAACTTCCGGGGGCTTTCCGGGGAAGAGGAGCCCAAACGGGCTTTGCTTTTGGCACTTTTGATGCTATTCTTCTGATACTTTTGTTTCTGCTTGTGTCTCCCGATTGAAAGGACAACTCACCATGAGCGCCCTCGGTGAAGATGCTGTTGCGCCAGACGGAACCATTGATGTTCAGAAGTTGGACCCCGTAGCACAGAAGGCATTCCAATACGCCGTGGATTTCTATCAGAAGGACCACCTGTTAAACTCTGATGAGAGATCCATCCTGGCCGATACTTATTCCACAATCTCGTATGCCACACTTGGCTTCGGATGGGGTACTTTCTTTGCTGTCACGAGTATACCCTTCTACCGTCAGAAACTGCGTACCGGTTCTACAAAGGGCACAAATGTGGGTATCGCTATGCTATTTGGTCTCGGTGCCATGATGGTTGCCTCCCCCTATGCTGCTCATAAGTCATACAATTGGCAATTGGAGAAACTGAGATCTCAGAATGAAAAGTGTTATGAGGTGGCCAAGTTCTTGAAACCAGGTGAGGCAACGAAATGGACCATGTACTATAAGTTGACAAAGGACCATCCGGAACATATCATGAAAGATCCAAGATCTAAAGAAGCTGCCGAACAGAGAAAAAAGACCATCTATACCGGAAGAGACCCACTGGGTCTATATAGCGGTCCAAGGGCAGAGATGAGCAAAAGAAAAGTGGAGCAATCAGCTCAACCACCACAATCGCAACCTACGCCTGTCACGGATGAACTAATAACAGATGGTGATCCCTTTGGAGAACCAGTTAAAGAGGAAAAGAAGTGGTCGTCCGCCTGGGATAGAATCAGAGACTCCAATAGTCCTACAGAGACCACGAGCGATAATCGGTGGGCCCGTTTGAGAAACGCTCCTAGTACCGCTACCACGGCCGATGACAGTCAAATTGATCAATCTGATTTCGATAAGCTCCTTGAACAAGAAAGACAAATCGGCGAAGATGAAAGCAAAAAGTGGTAACAACTCTCTCTATTTATGCCTTATTTATGACCTATACATATCCACAATATAAAAACACAGAGCGTTATACATTCAAATATATCTAGGCGTAAAATCAATCTAGACCAAAGCGTTGTCGGTTCTCTTAGACTCCTTGAGGGCCTTCAACTGTGGGAGGACAATGTCCAATGCAACCGCATCGTTCTTGGTTTGCAAGTCGGTAATATCTCTGTTTCTAACATTGACAGACTTAGATTGTTCCTCTTGTTCACCAACGATGAAGATGAAGTTGTACTTGTGCAATTGACCGGTTCTAACCTTCTTTTGCAAAGTGTTACCACTCAAATCGACATCAGCGTAGAAACCTTCAGCTTTCAAACTCTCAGAAACTTGTTGAGCATAGTCGAAGTACTTGACACCAACTGGTACAACCAAAACTTGTCTTGGAGACAACCAGAATGGCCACTTTCCTGCGAAATGCTCGGTCAAGATAGCAGTCATTCTCTCAACAGAACCCAAAATTGCTCTGTGGATCATCACTGGTTTAGCAGTGTCCTTGGTGTCTTCAGAAGCGACATCCTTGGTACGGTACTCTAAGTCGAATCTGTTTGGTAATTGGAAATCCAGTTGGATAGTAGCACACTGATGCCATCTCTTCAAGGCATCAGAGATCATGATATCGATCTTTGGACCGTAGAAAGCACCATCACCTGGGTTCAGTTCCCAATTACCACCCCATTTCTTCAAAGCAGATTCCAATTTGGCCTCAGCATTGTTCCAAGTGTCAATCTCTCCAACGTACTTCTCTGGTCTGGTGGATAATTCCATCTTGAATTCGAAACCAAAGACACCATAGACGTATTTTAAGAAATCAAAGATGGACTCAATCTCAACTTCGATTTGATCCTCGGTACAGAAGATATGAGCATCATCCTGTTGGAATCTTCTCACTCTGGTCAACCCAGAAAGGGCACCAGAGAACTCGTTTCTGTGGATGACACCAAAATCGGCAACTCTCCAAGGCAACTCTCTATAAGAACGTTCACGGGACTTGAACATCAAACAGTGACCTGGACAGTTCATTGGCTTCAAGCCAAACTTCTCCTTTTCAACGTCAAAAGTGAACATATTCTCTTGGTAATTGGCCCAATGACCAGAAGTCTCCCACAATTTGGAATTGTACATGTTTGGAGTGATAACTTCGTCATAACCACGTTTACGGTACTCGCTTCTCAACAATTCAACCAAGGTGTTGTAGATTCTAGTACCGTGTGGCAACCAGAAACAGGAACCTGGAGACATCTCGTTGAAGTAGAACAATTCTTGCTCCCTGCCGATCTTTCTGTGATCTCTCTTGGCAGCCTCTTCCAAGAACTTCAAGTGTTCCTCCATCTGCTTCTTTTCTGGGAAAGAAATACCGTAGATTCTTTGCAAGGAGTCGTTGGTGGAATCACCTAAAAAGTAACAAGAGGAGTTCTTCAAGAGTTTGAAGTTCTTGATACGACCGGTATGTGGAATATGTGGACCGACACACAAATCAATTAAAGGACCACATCTGTAAACAGTAGTGGAACCACCATCTGGAATCTTGGTTTGGACCAAGTAGGTCTTATATTTGGAGTAGTGAAACATCTTGAGCAAGTTCTCTTTCGAGATAACCAATCTCTCAAACTTCTGCTTTTGCTTGATGGCGTTCTTAGCAACAGACTCCAAGTTTGGGAAATCAGCTTGGGATACAGATACTTCACCACCTTTCACAGAGAACTCGTAGAAGAACCCATCTTCAGTTGGTGGACCCAAACAGATGTGTGCACCCATGTTACACTCACAAGCTTCACCCAAGACGTGAGCAGAAGAGTGCCAAAACACACGACGACCCTCCTCAGTCTCGAAATCAAAAAATTCTAACTGAGCATCACCTTCCAATGGTCTCTCTAAATCCCATAGCTCACCATTCACTTTGGAGATACACGTTCTCTCCAAAAAGGATTTACCAATACCTTTTGCAATCTCAAATGGCGAAGTTTCCCATGCGATACCCTCCTTGACGGTACCATCTTTCAAAGTGACCTTGATGGTGTTACGTGGCTGGGAGGCGACAAAGAAGTCATACTCCCCCTTGAGCTTGTCAAAGAGCTGGATTCTCTCATCGATGAAATCCGGTTGTGGGTCCAAGTAGAGGGTAGAAGAGACAGCACCCGCAGATTTGTCCTTCTTTTTCTTCTCCTTCTTTGGCGCAGCCTTTGGTGGCTGGGCCTTGCCATCAATGGCGAGTTGCTCGACCTTCTCAGCGATCTGCTCACTCATTTCTGTGTGTTCCTTTGGGAGCCCTTTCGGTTCTTCTGAAAGTGCTTCTGATGACTGTTTTTTTGTCCACGTAAAATCTTTTTCCGGGCCTCGGAAGAGAAATTTTTGTGTGTGTCTGTCTGCCTGTTGTGAAGAAAGAGTCGATAGAAGGTACAAATAGGTGGGAAAGGATGGATGTGTGAGTAGCTTGATGATATTGTGGTGTAATCTACTAATCTCCAACCAGGCTGGAAACACCAGAGGCCGATTTCCGGGACCAGAAGTCCATTGCACCAACGATCGATGAGGTCAACGACAACCCAGACGAGCTCATCGAGATGCGTGGAGAAGGCCGCTACTTCGGTGTTACGGACCCTGAATCCCAGATAGAGTGTGCGAATTGCCATCAGAAGGGCCACAAGAAAGCCCAGTGCAAGGTTGTTGTGTGTCGTTCTTGTGGTGTTGTTGGTGACCACTACGAGAGACAGTGTCCAAAGACGATGGTGTGTAACAACTGTGGTGAGAAGGGACACGCAAAGATCGATTGTAAACAGAAAACACGGAGGATATATTGCCAGACGTGTGGGTCATCGGGCCATACGATGGATCGCTGCCCTGGAATATGGAGATCCTACTTGACCAAGAATGATGATCGTAAGATGGGGCTCCCGAATAACATCTATTGTTATAACTGTGCAGAAAAAGGCCATTACGGTGATGAATGTACCGAGAGTCGTCTTTCAAGGACAACAGTCACTGACGGAAGTGCCTTTTCAGGTCATAACCTTCCAAGACAACTACGGGACTCGTACTTCAGCATGAGTAAGAAACGGAGAAGAGAGGACAGAGATGACCATAAGAAACCAAGCAAGACTGGGTTCCTTAGCAAGATTAAATCAAGTCTCAGGATGGATAAGAAGAAACAGAGTAGGCCCCCACTGGGCCATTCACAGAGCATGCCATACATTCCGAACAAAGGCAACAGAGGGGGCTACAACCGTGCAGAGTCAATAATAGAGTTCCCAAGGGGAGGGAACAGTCACAACAGAAGAAGTTACGATGAGGGTTACAACAGCAGAGGAAGATACGACGATGGATATGGCAGTAACAGAAACGGTGGGTTCCGAGGCGAGAAAAGAGTCTCTAATAAATACCTACCATCCAGATCGGGATTTCTAGGACCAAAAAAGAGGCGATGATCCATTTAATATCACATTGTCAAGCATGCAAAGATAGAAATCCGGCGTAGTTAAACATCAGAGAGTCTACCAACCAGCGCGAAGGTTACCTAAACGTAAAGCGAATTCGCAGCCTCCGGATGCATACATCCGCTCATACAATTTTCCCAACCCATAATTGTTCAAAAACTGTGGCATAAAAGATGAAGGTCATTACTCTGTGGGCCGCTCAGAAAGACCTAGGATGCTCAGACACGTTGTTAAAAGAGTGGCCACACAAGCTGTGCTCTCTACTCAGAGATCGGTAGCTCAAAGAGCTCGTTTCCATACTGCCATCCCTCTCTTCTCCACCAAAGAGGTGAGACTCACCGCAGAGTCATACCCAAATGTTCAAAGGGATGCTCGTTATGCGACTCTGGAACAACAGGACATTGACTTCTTCAAAACGGTCCTCTCAGAAAACGGCCTGATCCAAGATGCTGATGATCTGTTGTTCTATAACGAGGATTGGATGAGAAAATATCGTGGTCAATCCAAACTGACCTTGAAACCAAAGACTACTGAACAAGTCTCTCAGATCTTGCAATATGCTAACGAGAGACAGTTGGCCATCGTACCACAAGGTGGTAACACCGGCCTTGTTGGTGGCTCTGTTCCTGTCTTTGATGAAATTGTGCTCAACTTGTCAAACTTGAACAAGATCAGATCCTTTGACACAACTTCTGGTATCCTGAAGGCTGACACCGGTGTTGTCCTTGAGGTTGCCGACCAATTCCTCGCTGAAAATGGTTATATCTTCCCATTGGACTTGGGTGCAAAGGGTTCTTGTCACATTGGTGGTACTGTTGCTACAAACGCTGGTGGTCTCAGATTACTGCGCTATGGTTCTCTGCATGGTTCCATCCTAGGGTTGGAAGTTGTCTTGCCAAATGGTAAAATTGTCTCCTCTATTGATGCTTTGAGAAAGGATAACACCGGTTATGACCTGAAACAGTTGTTCATTGGATCCGAAGGTACCCTTGGTGTCATTACAGGGCTATCCATCTTATGTCCACCAAGACCAAAGAATTTCAACGTGGCTTTCCTAGGTGTGGATTCTTATGAAGCTGTCATGAAGACTTTTGTTCAAGCTAAAGCAGAGTTGGGTGAGATCTTGTCTGCGTTTGAGTTCATGGACAGCACATCTCAAGTGTTGACTAAGAAACACTTGAAGACAGCCCATCCATTGGAGGATGAGCACCACTTCTACGTCCTTATTGAGACATCTGGTTCGAACGGGGAGCATGATATGGAGAAATTGGAGGCCTTCTTGGAGAATGCCTTTGAAAAAGAAACCATCCAAGATGGTGTCATTGCACAAGATGAGACTCAGTTGAAGGGACTCTGGAACTGGAGAGAACAACTTCCAGAGGCATGCCAAGTCGGTGGTGGTGTCTACAAATACGACGTCTCTTTGCCATTGAGCGATTTGTATGGTCTTGTTGAGGCTGCTAGAGAGAAGTTGAATGAGCAAGGCTTGATCGGTGATACTGAGGATTTCCCAGTTATCGATGCTGTTGGATATGGTCATATTGGTGATGGTAACTTGCACTTGAACGTTGCCGTTAGGCGTTATGAGAAGAGCGTCGAGAAAGCCCTGGAACCATTTGTCTACCAATGGGTCTCTTCTAAGAAGGGTTCCATCTCTGCTGAGCATGGATTAGGATTCCAAAAGAAGAACTATATCGGTTATTCTAAATCTGAAACTGAGATCGAACTAATGAAGCAGCTTAAGGAGTTGTATGATCCAAAGGCAATCTTGAACCCATACAAGTATGTTTAAACACACACCGTATATATTCAAATATTATTTCACTCTTTGAATCCAGTAGGCAATCAGTTTCACAACCAAGTATTTGTATTGTACATTACTGGTGGTGGGATCACAGCGACATTTGAAGCCTCTCATGCCAGTAGATAAGAAGAGTGGGTCTTGGACTTTCCACATGAACTTGGTTCTTTCAAGTAGTGCTCTTTTGAAGTTCCCAATCAATGAAGCAAACGCTCTCAATGAAGCAAAGGCCCTCAATGAAAATACTGTAGAAGTTCTTATTTCTTCTTCTTCTGCGGCTCCAGGATCCCTCCTCGTCGTAGAGCTTCCACTGCCACTCCACTAATATGCCTAAATCTAGCACTGCCCAAAGGAGTGCCACCATACCATCTGGTGACCACCACTAGTACATTCATCAGCCCAGATCTTTCTAAAAGCCCCATCAGTCTCATACCTGCACCAGATTCACCACAGTCGTCCATCCCTTGGTTTGTTACCTGTTGCTTCTCTTGATGCCCTATTCTCCAAGCATACATCGCCTGGTGTGATGATCTCTGAATGGACTTGTCGTTATCTATCAGTTGCTGTATCAGGGTTGGAACCTCCTCTTGTGATGCTATCTTGATGCAGTGTCCTTGGAATTTGGACTTGCGGTCAATGAATATCTCTGAATGGCTCCATTTGGGCTGGTTCTGGGATAGTTAGTACTTGTTATATCAGAGATGAGAATACACTCACCATTTGAGAAACTGTTCTACGGATCATCAGAGGTATTCCTTCGAAGAATTGAATACAACACAAGAAATTTAAACTACCCAAAACACAATCACCAAGGAACCTTGAAAAGACAATAAAAACACCAAAAAGTGTCAAATGATTTCTGTTATGCGCACGCGCTATTTGTTTACATTTCACACCCGCAAATGCTCTCTTTGACACTTTCTGCTTTTTTTCCAGCCAGACAGTTTATTCACCTGATTTTATATAATACAGCTACGATGCCTTCTTCTGGATCTCAGATGAGGATATTGACGAGTGATACCTCCACCGGTGGGTTTACTGGTGAGTTGTCATCCTACTTTCATATATGGACATTGCCTAACCATTCATCTAGTATGGGATTGTAATGAGCAATACCAGTTGACAAAGCGTAAAGCTATTGGGCAAGAGGGAAAAGGGAGATTCATCCAAAAGATGTGTTCTTTCACTAAACACAATGAAGAGTTTTACATCGTGGGTCGTAAGGGTCTTGCCATCGACATATACGATAAGTGCTTTGACCTCCTGAGATCTAAAAGATTAATGAGTACACAACAAGAATCAGACTTCTTTATTTCATTGGAAGTATTGGACAATAGTGATTTCAAAGCTTGCACAGGTCTCGGATACGTGTTTTTCATCGGATTGGATAAGCTAATTGGTCCAAATATTAACGATTTTGGTATGAGTTTCGGATTGAATGGCCCTATTGGGTTCTTTCAGTATTTCAAGATGCCCGATGAAAGGATAATGATTGGTGGTAAAGATCGTGAGATTAATCTTATTGAGCTCTCCTCCCACAAGATTGTATGGAAGTCAAACACTAGGAAAAGGGTGACGCATTTCGAAGATGTTGAACTGCAGAAAGATCCGCTTTGGATCCTTAATTGTGTCAGAGTGAACCATATGGATGACTCTAGGATCATTGCCGCATCAAGGTTTGGCGAATTATTGGTTTATGACCCCGCCATATCGAGACAACCTTTGGATATCATCCAGATAAGCAAGAACCCTATAAGACATCTCCAGCTTGTGAAGGATATCATATTCATCGCTGATGCTTTCAACAATGTCATTCTGATGAATTTACATAGGATGAATGTCATTAATATGTTCAGATTGCCTATCGGGCCTTTGGGTTCGGTTGCATTTAAGGAGCTGGAGGATGCTAGACATGGTGAGTCAAGATTCTTAATTGTGGCTACAGACACAGTTGAAAGAAATTTAAGTACTTATATTGTTGAAGGAGGTCTGATGACATGTCTATCGAGAGTTTGGATAGATTCCACAGTGTCAGATATCCTGGTGGTGGGAGGTGGCGATGATGCAGACGAATTCAAGAGAGTACGATCGACTGAGTGAAATAAATTTTAGATAATGAACTGATACGAGGTTATGAATTACGAGTAGACATCATGAATCATTTCTATAAAAAGGTCTTGTTCTGGAGACTAAGTTCTCACCATCAGTTCTTTGAGCTCTGAGGTCTTTGCTGTTGTGGTTCCGGAGTTATATTCGAGCTTGAGCCTGGTAGTGGGGTATAAGGAGGTGGTTGATCATTCGTAGAGCCGTATGTCTGTGGCACACTGCTGTTCAAATGGTGAGATCCCGAACTTCCTGATGAATGGGTCTCGGTGATCACAGTTCTAGTATACTGCCTGCTGCTGTTTCTATCAGGGACAACACGATAAATCTGTGCCTCTTCGTCGAGCACAACATATCTCACGGGGTATTTGGCTATAATGTAGAAAGAGTGGATGACACCAGGCAAGTAACCGAGGAAGCAAAGGGCAATGTTGATGAAAGACTCAGCAGAACAGAGCCCGCATTTTATCCATACAGGGAAAGGGGGGAAGATAAGAGCAATGAGCACAAGAATACAGTCACAGCAGCACATGTTCTGGTATAATTCTGGCAACTCCACCAATAATCAATTTGAAATTTGAAGTGTCAGCGAAAACAGGGACCACCCCGGCATTTATTTTATTTATAAGAAAAATCCCGTTGACACAAAAATTTTCCCACTGCCGACGGCGCCGTCGGAAGGGCCGTTGGGAGAGAAGTTCTAATGAGAGCTACGTTCGAAGCTCATTGTGCATTAGAGAGAAAAAGCTAAATTGTAATTGTGATTTATGCTGAGAGGTGAGCTATTCTGGCCAACGTCACCAGTAACAGAGCCTCCATTTCATGCGCCCCACTAAGAGCCATCGCGGATCATCGCGGTCATCTCATATTAGAATTCCTCCAAACGAATCAGGTAAGCCACAGACCCTAGTAGCGACCTGATTTATTATTTATCAGCTCTGGTCTGATCAAAGTTAAATTCTGAATCCTGATGAATTTAGCTCACCAATGTTGCCAGCTCGTTGAATTTCTGCAATCATTGTTCCGTGGGTTAAAATTATGACATTTCCCATGTTTCTTCGGTGATTCCCGTTGTTACCTATGGCTCTGTACACACGGAAAGCTTTTCGCTGTATTTCTATAGCTGCTTCAATGGTTAGAGAGTTGAGACTTACTACTTAGGACTAGATCAAGATTCTAGAAACAACCATTTAGCCTCCAGAATCAGAAATTTGAATTTTTTGAACCACCTCAGATTGATGGATGTCACTCTTTGCGACATGTTTAATATTCACGTATTATCAGCAGCACTGTAATTATTCAGCACTATTGTAGGAAGGACTTGTAAGGTCCTTTATATACCATCGAGAAGTAATTTCATGCCGCATACAACTGGTATGAATCAAGCAACAACTACAAACTGGAAGAAAAACACAGTAAAAGTCCTAAAATACAAGAATCATCATTGTGTCCCTCTGAAGGCTGCAATCCTGAACTGCTCGGTCAAGTCCATCTCCTCCAAATGATCTGAATTCAAACTATCAATAGTATCTTCTTCCTCACCATCGCTCAACAATGGGATCGAATCACCATACGAAGGTGGTTCATCTGGAAATCCTGCCTCGCTATCGTCACTGGAATTACCATTGGTGTAACCATCTGTAGCTGTACCCCCATTTGGATGGCTCAGTGTTCTTCTAAATGAGTTAAGGATCTCACTCTTTGTCACAGATAATCTGCGATCATTCAATGATAGGGAACTATTGTCGTTCATCAAGGAGTCAATCTGGTCAAATCCCTCGTCATAAGATCCTGTAGCCATTGTGGAAGTTCTTGACAAGCAGTTTACAATCTCATTACCTTCCAATCCCTGTGACAATGTTACTTGTGGTGCCAACAATGGAGAAGAAAATGGTGAGGTCGCCTCTTCAAATGTCGGTAATCTCTCTTGTCGGCCAGACTCATACTCTGGTAGTTGGATATTCTCATCAACACACAAACTGTTCAACAGATATATTGGTGTGTCGATCATAACCTCATAATGATGTACCTTAGAATCTTTTGAATTGATCTTGGAGATTCGTAAGGATATCTGCAATTTGTGCTCAATCTTGATGAACCTGTTGTTATCACAGTCAGCAAAGAATCCATCTGTTCTTTCTGCAACATGAGCTGTTGTATTCAATTTCACCTCATTGTTCTTTACAGTAGTTTTCAGGTCCCTATTAACTTGGTTGTTCTGCTTCTCTGTAAAAAAGATAGATCTGATAAGCTCCTTGCTTAAGTTACTCTGCTTCGTCGTCTTGTGCGGTTTGATAAATGGCAAGTAACATCTGATACCCAGGTTTCCAGTGATCTCTGTATTATCCAATGATTCAGGCTCCTTGTGGTAGCAACTCGTCAGTAAATTATCAGAAGTGATATCATCTACCACTTCATCCCTTATGGCAGTAGTTAGCCTAGGATGAGTCTTCAGTTCAAACAGTGTGATCAACTTATCCTTCTTCTTAGTCTTATAGTATCCATCTTCATATTCAATTCTCTCTTCATCATATTCATATTCTTGATTCTTAGAGACATAGGTAATCTTCTCAATAACGTTAATCTTGATCCTTTTGATGACAACACCTTTCTCTAGTGGACTGAAATTCAACTTCATAGGCAGTTGCTCACCGATGGTGACATACTTCTTTGGGAACGAGATCTCATAATTCAAAGCACGGTTCCAGACCTTATTTATATAGATCGGCTTATTGGCTGTTGATTCACCAATTGGAGGTGGTCCCCTAAGGATGTTAACAACATGCTCACCCAGAGCATAGTTCTTGCCCTTTGTGGTGACTATGGTTCTCAGAGTATAGTTTGTATTTGACTTGAGAGTCGACAATGATTCTGAAATGGATGGATCAAATTGCATAGGCAGACAAAATATATAGTCACCAGGTGGATAATTCACACTTGACTGACTATTCAAAGCACCAATTACGAAAGGGTCATCCTGTTGTTTCTGCACATACCCACTCTTGGTGATCTGGTCCATGGATTTCATCTCAAATCTCGAAACTGGAATACGTTGTTCCGTCAAAAATTTGTCAGAGTCATCAATGGCATCCTCATATGAGTCATAAGAGATGTTATCCGATGCCACTGATGGGACAAAGTAGTTATAGTTACTCAAATTTAGATCCCATGAACAACCGCCCATCTCAAAGGACTCATTCTTGATGTTATGGTCGCATGGAAGACCCTTTGGCCATTGGATGGAGCAAACGGAACGAAGCTGAGCCTTAATGGAACAAATAGGTGTTGATTTGTATAGTGTGAGAACTATAGCAAAAGTATGTGAGACCAAGTCGTTATCTTCATGATGTGTAAATTGTTCTTGGAGTATTGTCTCAGAATTATTATTGAGGTTCTCATTAGATTGGTCAGAGCTCAGCGTTGAATGAGACGTTGATTGTGAATTTTCAGGATGATTGTGATTATTGCCATTCAACTGATCTAACTGATTCAACTCATCATCTCTGGTGACCAACGAAGGTAAGAAGACAATATCACCGCTTGAACTCACCGAAATACGCAATTCGTCATCAGTCAATATCCTTGGAGTTGACAGCCCATGGAATTTTAAATATGATATCACTTCATGAGGGAATTTATCATAGTTTAGGGACTTAAACCTTGTGAGTTCCATAGTTTCATTGTCGTGGAATGACGATGTTATCGAGTTCAAGTCATCACTCGAGTTGTTTGAAAAGAACGACAGAGTCCTCGACAGAGTATTCGACAATCCTTTCTTCGACTTGGACGATCTTCTGGAGGTCATACTGTTGCCAGACATGGTTCGCATTAACTGGTTATCATGGTCTTCAGATTTCCTTCTGAACTTCTTGAAGGAAAACATCTGCGGCTGGTTAATTTTGCTGTGAATTGGCTGTTGTAAAAATTGGTCTGTGGTGTAGTAGTTGTCGTGTAGCGTATGGATAGCAATGGTATTTAGTAATAGCGATCTTGAATTAGTTCTTTAGATGTTCCCCTGTTGTTGATTGGTGGCGAGTTTTAGTGAAGTTGAATTTTGTTATTCGTGGGCCCACTCGCCTGCCTGGCCAATTGGTGAATTCACTAGGATAACAATAAATCACGGGCTGAGAGGATATTACTACTGGTAGATATATCTGTCAAGAAGCTTAAATCGTTCCGAAGTGAACGATCATGTTATATTTGTTGGCCATGCGTGCAGGAGTTGGTATCAGAATGGGAGGGCATGTGGTCATGGGAATGTATGAGACAATGGAACTGTGATTAAGGGCATGTGCTCGAGAAGAGGTAAGATGCTTCAGAGATGACAAGCCCTCTCTTGTGTATTCTATGAACATAAGATACATCTATATTTCTATGCTCAATGGATTAATAATGCGCCTAACATGCCACAAGAAAGTGCAGTTTATGTAGTTCCTGGGATATTACTATTGTTCCTCGTGGGTGGTCTCTTTTTGAATCTAGAAGACGGATCTTCCACCAACAACATACAACAAAAAATGCCAGCAGAACGTCATCATAAAGCATCTGCACAACAAAGGAGCAAAACATCGGGATGAGTAATCAAAGGATAATGAATACTCTTGAGAATCAGGACCACCTGCTGATCCAAACCTTGTATAAGCATCCTGTCACCATCGATGGGAAGAAGATGAACCTAGTCGGGAATACATATGATAAGACCTCATTGATGAGAACTAAACATGAGCTGCTGAAGATGTTGGCTAGGAAGTGAGTGCGGATACGAATTTGTTTCTCCATGCTTTAGTTTTTTTTTTATTGACTGGCTGTGGGGATTATGGCTGTGGCAAACAACTCTGACTGATCCCACCAAAGCCATTGATATGAAATTGTCCCCAGACTCCAA
This sequence comes from Williopsis saturnus, assembly GCA_003709245.3. NCBI lineage: Eukaryota > Fungi > Ascomycota > Saccharomycetes > Phaffomycetales > Wickerhamomycetaceae > Williopsis > Williopsis saturnus. The sequence goes on from PPNR03000014.1 coordinate 38,537, forward strand.
TGATATTGTCCTCCTGCTGGATAAAGTTTGTGACACAAATATCCTTGGACAGTAGGTTACTCAAGAACTTACCCGTGAAATGTTGATCAGCGAACTCTTGGACTTCCTCAATGGCATCATCAACGGTATGTTGATCAACGGCTTTAGTCCTGTATGAGTGAGAAAAATAACTTACCTTGGAATTATCTGCAGACTTGATCAATGACAATAGCTCTTGAGAGCTGTGGCCACCAGAGAACATAGTGGTATAGCCATCGATGTGATCAGCCAAGATGTACTCTACTGCAAAGCCATCCAGATCAAAATCATGCCCTAGGTCTCTTGGACTATCCACTGTCATCATTGTTATATTCTCATACCCTTGCTGGTTCATCCAGGGTGACCAAATCGTCTTTAAGTACTCCTGACCTGCAGGCTCTGGAGGTACCAATCTAATCAAGATGAATCTCGCCAATGTCAGCATCATCCCCAGCGGTGTCATGGTGAAACACGTAATAACGTTCCAGAAGAGAGCAGTGCCCGTGATCACCCCATCGATGATTCCTGCACAGGCGACGGTCCCTTGATTTGTGATGAAATTAGTGATGGAGTCAAGCGTTAAGTATCCAATGTCGATGAGGACTCCTGTGGTGTTTGTTAAATTATGGATTGATAGGTCTCTCATTTCTCGTGTTCTGTAGTTGTTGCTTCTGTGAGTGGATTGATGGGGGAAGTTAAGAAATGGGGCTAATGCTTTTTGTGGAATATCATAAGAGTGATTATAAAGAGAAGGATCTGCAGCTGCTTGCAGTGCATAATAGGATGGATATAGCTACTGCAGATCACTTGGATAACCTTCACGGGGTCTATCAAAGTCTAGTAAGTTCTATAGTCTGCTGCTCCACAGCTTCAACTTTTTCGGAGTCTGTCTGCTCTAAACTCTTAGAGGCCCACTTAACTTAATTCTACTCTCATTTGTTCATCCTTGTTTGACCGTGAAACGATAACAACCGAATCCTGATTAACAGTGGTCCAGAAGAGCAGCTGTCCCAGGATGGGATCCACAGTCAATTGATAAATTATACTCAAAAATTTGTTAGCGGTTACATCACCGTTCTATGCCTGGGGCACATTGTAGTCCACCCCAGATTCAATTCACTGCACCATCTCCCGTAGTTAAGTGCTCGCGTCTCCAATAGTTAACGATTTCGTCCTACACAAAAATTGAAAAACAAAATTCAGGGGGCTCACAACAACGACAGACAGTACTAGCAGGACAAGCAAAAAAAATGTTCAAGAGATCGCTTCTGAGACTCCAAGCCGTCACCAAGGAGACCACTACGGCTCTCAAACAGGCTCCAAATCGCTCCACGCCATGGTCCGACTCCCAGGCTTCTAGATCTCAAGTGCTCAACCATGCCAAATTCTTACAGAAGAATTTGAGTGAGCAACCAGCTCCACCTAGTGCTATGGAATTGATTCATCAGCAGCCGGTGAGATTCGTGAATGATAGAATCGCTGTGTGTGCTGGTAATAAACAACGTGGTCAAGGCCATCCGAAAGTGTACATCAATCTTGAACCAAAGAGGGCACATAGCTGTGGATACTGTGGGTTGAAGTATGCCATGGAGGGCTATAAAGGTGAGATTTAAGTCCTTTATGATATACTGCCATGTATATGAGCATAGTCCTCTGTATAGTGGCGAAGCATGATTTATTTATTTATCCTTCTGGATTCTATTTATTCCTATTTATTCAAATACACTATTTATTAGCTCTTCCAAAGCTATAAAAGCGCCCATCAAAACAACGACAGCAAACCAAAGACGACAATCACAGCACTCATGTCGAACAGAACAAACTGTATCAACTCTAAGTACTTGAACAAAAGTCTGGCCTTCTCTTTCCAATGTTGTGCCACTACTCCCTGTGGGATCAAGTCCACATAGTCCAGGACCTTGGAATAGTTATACTCGTTATCTGGAGTTTTGATGAGTCTAAAAGTGTATATCGATGTAGTGAGCACTTCAAACGCAGTGAAGTACTCAATGAACAATGACACGTTGAAATCAGAGTTATTGAACCTGTTAGAACCCATGCAGATGTAGATGATCAAAGGAACGAACATGAGTTTGATAAGCATGAACTGTGCTTTGAATTTATCGTTCAACTTCTTTTGGATAAGCCTCTCTTCAATATCTTTGTCATTAGCAGTATCAGCTTCACCAGAGCCGTTGAGATTAGGAATTGACGCCAACTGATCCATGTTAAACATATCAAATGCAGGGTTGGATCCACCATGTTCATGCTTCACAGATTTCAAGAGCTGTTCTAATGATTGTTGGAACTCCTTTTGGAAATCGGCCATGTTTTCATCATTGTTGCCGGCACCTGTGGAAGTATTCAATTCGGTAATGGACTCGATGTCCTGAATGGGTGGATCTTCAAAGTTCTGTGAGATTCTATTGGAGATCTTTTTGGCTTGGTCGATGTCCACTGGCTCCTTAATCTCCTGTGGTAACTCTGGTACAGCGTCTTCTCGTTTTTCATCACCTGTGATTCTGTTCAGCCTAGCAGAAGAGTTGGCTATTTTGGCGGCACGTCTTTCACGTAATAACTTTCTCTTCTCAGCCTCTGTGACAGCCATAGTTCGTTATTCCTTTGAGCCTTTCTAGTTGGATAAGGGGGTTGTACTATTTTCTTCTCTTAGAGAGAGTTGTTCGTTCCAATTTTTATATGGGTCCTTTCCGTGAACTGTTAGGGCCCGCAGTGTGTTCCCAAGCTGCGGTAAGGGGGAGAGAGTGGTAGTGGTGAAAACGAGGATGAAACTTTTGACGGTGTGGTTAGTGAGAATCTAAATGCCTTGATCGTTGGTTCGACTTGACTATTTCTCTATGATCTATTACAACACCGGCATACTATAATCTATTTTGTTGACTGCTTGGAGATTGGTGACTACCCAGGAAGACCTGATCGACAAAGCTTGAGGGACGTCTAGCGTTTTTCTTTTCAACTTGTCGACGTTACTTGTAACTTTAGGTCAAAGATTGCTACACGATCATGAGACCTGATACCCTCGCACTTTTCTAACTTCTTCTGTTAGTGTTTCAAACTTGAACATATTGTTATTTTTATAAGAAAGATTTGTCATGCTGTGAGATATGATCGTGTTGGTATCTGACGTGCTCGGTATGAGGTACGCTGAATATTACGTGAACCCACGGGCCACCAGGCCAAGAAAGTACAGACAGCTAGCCGCATCGTAGACTGAGCCTTTGGTCTAGTGGATAATCTGCAAAATAGTATGCTCACATTTGGACAGACAAATTGTGCTTGCTATGGCGTGTATAGATCTAGACTCTACACCTAGACTATATCAGTATAATCAGCTCTATCCATTACTCAGGCGGAATAATCCATAATATTGACATGAACCAGTAGGCACTCATCAGATAGAGAAGGCTAACCGCTACTCTGGAAACTTGGGACTAGTTGCTCTGCTCAAGTCGCAAGTCTCGACCCTCAAAAAATTCTGTGACCTACAGATTTTTTGCGTCTTCCTGTCTTGCGATAGAAATTTTGAAATGATAAGGAGACCAAGAAATGCAAGATAAGAGGTCTGAGGTTGCACACACCAAACTGATCAATGCACTAATCAATAAGATTATTTTAATGAATAGGATCACCGACCAAACACAAGTGCAACAGCTGGAAAAATTTCTGGGCAGTCCATCGCTTCTTCAAGCGACTCGAGCACGTTTCCAAATGCCAAGTCCACTAAAGAGTTGCAAGACAAATCTTTTGCTTTGTACAGCGCATTTCCGCTGGGATACATAAAGGAGACCCTTGTCCTGCAATAAGGTCATCATGTTTAGATCCTCCACCGACCACACTGAATTAACCGCCAAAGCGAAAAAAGCTTCTTCAGAAGGGTATGGATTCCAATGATTCAATAAACAAGAAAACAATACGTGTGACTAAATGTCCTGACGATTCTACTGTGGAATTCGCCCAGATCTTCGAGCATGAACACTTCCGTATGCTGGTGGAGGATGTTGAGCGCCTTTTTAATACAAATGTCCTGCAAGGCCTGACTCCAGAGCGTGCTGAAGATCTGCTTAAGAACTATGGTGAGAATACCCTCGGTGATGACCAGAAGATCTCCCTTACCAGCATCGTCATTCACCAGACTTTCAATGCTATGATTCTGGTGCTCATCATCGCTATGGCGATCGCTTTTGGTATCAAAGATTGGATTTCTGGTGGCGTCATTGCTTTTGTCGTGTTCATCAACGTTGCGATCGGCTCCTATCAGGAGTTCAAGGCTTCCAAGACTATGAACTCGTTGAAGTCGCTCTCTTCACCTACCGCTAGAGCCTATAGAAATGGTGAATTGGTTACTATCCAAAGCAAATATGTTGTCCCAGGCGATATCGTCCAAGTGAAAGTTGGAGATACGGTTCCGGCTGATTTTAGAATTATTGACTGCTTGAACTTTGAAACCGATGAGGCCCTCTTAACTGGTGAGTCTCTCCCAGTTGTCAAGGATTATACTATCATTTATGACAGTGTCGTCGGTGTCGGTGATCGTCTGAACATGGCTTTTTCCTCTTCTGTCGTTACAAAAGGTCGTGCTACTGGTATCGTTGTAAAGACCGGGTTGCATACCGAGATTGGTGAGATTGCTCAGTCATTGAGAAACTCCAAACGTTCTCTTAAAGGTAATGATGAAGCATCCACTCTTCAAGGCTTGTGGAATTTGACTAAGGACGCCGTTGGTGCTTTCTTGGGCACTACTGTTGGTACCCCACTGCACAGAAAGTTGTCCAAGTTGGCCATTCTCCTATTTTTCATTGCTCTAATCTTTGCTATTATTGTCATGGCGACTCAAGAGTTCAAAGTTGATAACCAAGTTGCTATATATGCCATCTGTGTTGCTCTCTCTATGATTCCTTCCTCTCTTGTCGTTGTTTTAACAATCACCATGTCCGTCGGTGCAAAAGTTATGTCAAATAAGCACGTTATCGTTCGAAAATTGGACTCGTTGGAGGCTTTGGGTTCTATCAATGACATTTGCTCGGATAAGACTGGTACTCTGACCCAAGGCAAGATGATTGTCAAGTCCTGTTGGGTCCCATCGGTTGGGACTTATGAAGTCATCAACGCCAAAGACCCCTTCAATCCTACTGTAGGTGATGTAAAATTCCATAAGGGTTCTCCTTTTGAGTTTGCTCAGGCCACCGTTGAAAAGAGTGCTGCTCTCAGTGATGATGTTTCCATTAACCCACTATTTGAGAAATGGCTTCAGACTGCTACTATGGCTAACATTGCTACTGTCTTTATCGACGAACATAATGAATGGAAAGCTCATGGTGACTCAACTGAAATTGCTATCCAAGTCTTTGCCCATAGGAAGAAATTTGGTCGTGAACAGTTTACTGAAGGTGAAGATGCCCTGTACGTCCATTTGGGCGAGTTCCCGTTCGATTCGTCTATCAAGAAAATGTCTGCTATCTACCGCAAGAAGGATGATCCAAACAACAAGCATATCTATACAAAGGGTGCTGTTGAACGTGTCCTGCAAGGTTGTGTCAACTGGTATGTCGATGGTGAGCTCCATGACTTGACTCCAGAAGATGTTAAGACAATTGAGGACAACATGACTACGATGTCTTCTGACGGTTTACGTGTCTTGTCATTTGCTCAGAAAGTTGTTCCGAAATCATCTGAAACTTCCAATCGTGAAAGTGTTGAATCTGAACTCACTTTTGTCGGCTTAGTTGGTATTTATGATCCACCTCGTTTGGAATCCCGTGGTGCTGTTAAAAAATGCCACAGAGCAGGGATTAATGTCCATATGCTTACTGGTGATCACCCTGGTACGGCTAAGGCCATTGCTCAAGAGGTCGGTATCTTGCCACACAACTTGTATCACTATTCCAAAGACGTTGTTGATGTCATGGTTATGACTGCTCAGCAGTTTGATGATCTCTCTGAAGATGAGATTGACCAACTCCCTGTCTTGCCATTAGTTATTGCCCGTTGTTCTCCAAAGACTAAAGTTAGAATGATTGATGCTTTGCATCGCCGTAAAAAGTTCTGTGCCATGACTGGTGATGGTGTTAATGATTCTCCATCTCTGAAAAAGGCCGATGTTGGTATTGCTATGGGTGTTTCCGGTTCTGATGTCGCCAAGGATGCCTCTGATATCGTTTTAAGCGATGACAACTTTGCATCTATTATAAATGGTATTGAAGAAGGTAGAAGAATGAATGATAACATCCAAAAGTTTGTCCTGCAATTGCTAGCTGAGAATGTTTGTCAGGCCTTGTTCTTGATGATTGGCTTGGTATTTAAGGATCAAGATGGTATTTCTGTATTTCCATTATCACCAGTTGAAGTTCTGTGGATTATTGTCGTTACTTCTTGTTTTCCAGCTATGGGTTTAGGTGTTGAGGCTGCGCAAGCTGATATCATGGAGAAAGATCCTAAACCAACCATGGAATCTGTTTTCTCTTGGGAGATGCTTGTCGATTTGTTTGTCTACGGTATTCTGTTGACTATTTGTTGTTTGATTTCATTTGTCATCGTCATCTATGCATTTGGGGAAGGAGAATTGGGTACTGATTGTAACAAGGGTCCATCCGATTCTTGTACTTGGGTTTTCCGGGCTCGTTCCACGGCGTTTGCTACTATGACTTGGGGTGCCTTGGTCCTTGCCTGGGAGGTTATCGATATGAGGCGATCCTTGTTTGCTATGAAGCCAGAGAGTGATAAGCCATACACACAAGTGTTCAAGGACTTATGGAGCAATCAGTTCTTGTTCTGGTCTATTATGGGTGGGTTTGTGTCTTGTTTTCCAGTCGTGTACATTCCTGTGATTAACGACAAGGTTTTCTTACAAGGCCCCATCGGTAAAGAATGGGGTATTGCCATTGCGAGCACTATCGCCTTCTGGATCGGATGTGAGATTTACAAATTTTTGAAGAGAAGGTACTACAGTTACAAAGGGGACGTCGCGCACAATCCTGAACAAGAATTGGATGGTAAGAACCCATTTGATCAGTATGTCACCTTCTCAAGAGCCAACACCGCCGAAGGTCAGACTGTTCCTGTTTAAGATCACTTGTTGTATTAAATGATAATATTTCTTTGGATAATAGAGCACCTATATATACATTTAAGAACAGGCACTATGAACATTACCAACTGGGTAGAGGAATCATGCCGATGATCGACTTCCCTCTTTTGTTCGGTTGTGATTCAGGACAACAGTATTGCGGGTAAACAAAGCTATGGCTCCTTGGGTTCGGATGTTCACATGGATGTGTCTCGTGTCTCAGAAGTTTATAAGCTATTAGTCTAATTATATCTTGCAAAACTGTCGTCGTAAGAACTGCGGGATAATAGCGTCCACAGACGCCTATATAGGGGAGTGGCATTCTGCTCTTCCAGCCGCCGCCTTCATTTTCTTTCTCATGTTGCTTATAACATAGCCTGTGTGCGATTTCTCTCCGATTCTATAGATAAGCCATCATGTCAATAAACTCGCTATTGATGCTCTGATATAACATTTAATCACATATACGCAGCATACACTATATAACACAAATCACTTTGAATCACTACCTACGATCTCTTCCCATGTCTTACCCTCCTTCTTCAACTCTTCGGTCAATTCCTGCTTAATCTTATAGATCAAACCTGGACCTTTGAAGGCGAAACTGGTGTACAATTGCACAAAAGATGCACCGGCCTTACCGAATTCCAACACATCCTTACCACTAGAGATACCACCGCAACCAACGAGAATCAAATTTGATCCCTTTGTGTACTTAGCAGCTGTTCTGAGCGCCTGTAAGGAGTATGGTTTCAGAGGCGCACCCGAAAGACCACCACTTTGTTGGACCAAGTCTTGTGGCGACTTAAGAGTATCTGGTCGTTGGATGGTTGTGTTGGAGATGATGATACCGTTAATCTTAGAATCTTTTGCAGATTTCACGATAGATGCAATCTCAGATTCGTTTAAATCTGGGGCAACTTTAACCAAGATCGGTGTGATCTTGCCATCTTGTTCGACCAAGGCATCACGCTTATCAACGACAGATTTCAGCAAGTTGGTCAATTTTCCCTCACCTTGCAAGTTTCTTAAACCTGGTGTATTTGGAGAAGAGACATTGATAACAAGGACATCAGCAAATTTGTTGAAGTTTTCAACACCTTTGGTGTAATCTTCAACTTCATCACCGGTCTTGTTCTTACCCAAGTTGATACCAAGAAGCTTATTCTCTCTCAAAGAATGGTTCTTCACATCTTTACCTTCTATTCTCTTGGACAAACGAGCCACAACTTCATCATGCCCAACAGAGTTGAAACCGTATCTGTTTATAACTGCATCATCTTCAGTCAATCTAAAAAATCTTGGTTTGGGGTTACCAGGTTGCGCCAAGGGAGTAATGGAACCGATCTCAACATAACCGAACCCAACGTTATACAATGCATCAATGGCCTCACCATGCTTGTCCAATCCAGCAGCGACACCGACTGGATTACTCAATTCCTTACCAAACACCTTCGTCTTCAACACTTCATCGTCCTTGTCGTTGAACAAACGTGGTGCCAAGCCGACTTTCATGAGCCAGATACCCAATAAATGGCCCTGTTCAGCATTGGTGAACTTTCTAATGAGAGGACAGAATACGTATTCATGGATAGAGGAACGGGAATCGAAGCAGTAAGCAGTGAAGATACCCAAACAGGTGATCAATCCTGTTATTCTGAGTGGGTTGAATAGCAAGGCGGATTTCAACGGCTTGGTTGAAGTGGATTGCAAACGGGTGCCACTGGCGAGGCCGCGGAATGGGACACGAGGGACACGAGTAAGTCTGAACATTCTGCGGCAATACCGTGAACTGTATTTGAAGTTGAAAGTTCGTTGTTGCGGATGGAAAGTTTTTCAGTGGCTTCGGAGATCTGACAGGGCATCACCGGGTTTTTATGTGTCACAATCAACTGATCAGATTCGATTTTGAGCGCAAAATTTACAACAGTCATCCGACGGCATTTAGAAAGATGAGGGTGGTGTTATTACTGCTAACATGGTATGATGGCTATATAATTTCATTCCTATAACCAAACTCCTGGGCGAATGCTTCCTTGGTCTCCAAATCGAAATTGCACCCTTTCATAACGACATCCGCCAGCTTTAATCGATTTCCTTTGAAGGATTTGAGCTGGATATGTCCGATGAGTTTCAGAGTCTGTAGAGAGGGCAGCCTGTTACCGATAAGGGACAATGACGTAGATATTGATGAGTTCAAAAAACTGTGAGTCTCTATATGTTCCCCATCGACCAAGTTCAAATCAAACGCCTCGATGTGCTTATTGCTCAACTCAAAGATCTTCAAAGTCTCTAACATCGGCGCATGATTGGACTTGAATGATGAGACGTTGCAGTTCTTCATCGACAGGGACTTTAGTCGTGTTAATGTATAGTTCTGTACCAGCTCCAAGCCATCAAAATAGAACTCATTCTCATCCAAATCGGAGTTATGATCAAAGTCATCATAGTCATAGTCCTCCGATACAAAGTTATTGGAGTGCAACGAGTATGAGTCTTCTTCCTCGTTCATGTAATCTTGCAACTTTAACGTAGTCAACGATGGGAATGTACTGTGTTTTCTCAAATCTAGGAACTCCAAGCATTGGGAATAGAATTTCGACGAGCAGTAATATAGGTTCAAAGAGGTCAGTTTCGGGTATGCGACGATATCCGATATCAATAGATGGTTCCCATTCGTCTTGACTTCAGTGATATTTGGGCATGAAACGGCGTACCGCCTGTCGGTCACCTCATGGAACAACGACTTGAACATCTTGAGATATGTCATGTTGATTTCACAAGGTGTATATACCACATTGATATGTTTCTGATGCTTGATCAGCCTTGCAAGTATTCTATGGATCAAGAGATACTCTTTCTCCTTATATCCACTGATAAGAACCTCGTAGAATTGATACCGCTGGAGGATAGGGTCAAGCGGCATACCGCTGATGTCTTGCAGTGTCATGGTGTTGGTGTTGGTGTTGGTCTTCGTGTTGGCACCCTGGTCCTTTGCAGAGTCTGTGATTGTCAATGTGATCAACTGTTTCAGCTGTGGAATCTGTGCAACCGATCGTGTGATTGTGTCAAGATCTGTCTGGTGTAGAATCAGGGTGACGATTTCGAAGGGGAGCTTCGGGCAGTTTGTCATTGTTTTACTATATTTTGAGCTATTCGATCAGCACGCCATCCAACTTACCAAACAGCACAGGTGAGCAGCAACAGAACTATCACTGTCTCGCCACCCTTTCGTATCCCACATTTGCAGTGGTCTCGGTATGTGGGGAATCCCCAGTCAGCGGGAGCCGCGTTCCGAGATAATCCAGAAAGGGTAAGTTCCGGACAGGCCTCCGAAATAGTCGGAATTGGAACTCAATCATTGTAAGGGGCCGCACCCGTATAGTTAAGGCCACTTTCTGTTTATCTATCGTTGTCTTTGACTTTGTCTTTGTTATCTCTATTTTTTTTATTACATATCTGCTTGTTTGTTTGTTTGTTGGCTTGTTTACCCAGATCACAGCAATGACTCTGACAACCAAGGAGATTGACGACCTAAGAACAAAGTGCAGGGAGGCTCTTTCAATGAGCTACTCACCTTACTCCAAGTTCAGGTATGTGGGACTATGAGATCAAGAAGACTAGGCTAACAAAGAATGACAGGGTTGGCTGTGCCATACTGACACAGTCTGGTGAGATAATCCAAGGTGCCAACGTTGAGAACGCTTCATATGGTGGGTGACTCCATGCTTTGCCTCTGCAGGACAATAGACTAACACGTATAACAGGGGCCGGGGTATGTGCAGAGAGAGCCACCGTATGCCACACGATCAACCATGGATACAAGATAAAGGCTATTGCCATCACAAGTGATTTGAAGGAAGAGTTCATCACTCCGTGTGGCATATGTAGACAGTTCATAAGGGAGTTTGGGAAGGACATCGAGATCTATATGTTCAAAGGTGATGACTGGATGGTGAAGACCCTCGAAGAGGTCTTACCCTTGAGCTTTGGGCCAGAACAGTTGCACTGATCATCCCGTACGTTTCATACAATAGCATATTCACTTGAATAATCCGACGGGTCCACCCACAGTAGCGACATCTCACTGGTCCCCTCGCTAGGGAGAGAATTTTATAAAAAATTCACCGGAGTTGAAAAAACATTTCGCCTCTTTTAGGGGAACACATTAGCATTTGGCATCAACATCGACATCGACATCAGCATCACAGCCATGGCCACCTGCGCAGCCCCTGACTGCGGTAAGCACACCGACTCTGTGTTGAAATGCCCTCTGTGCTTGAAACAAGGTATCACCTCCGTGTTCTGTAACCAGCAGTGTTTCAAGAGAAGTTATGCCATGCATAAGGCCATCCACGCCAAACCTGGTGCCGATTCCTATAACCCGTTCCCAGAGTTCCCGTACACCGGCTCACTGAGACCATCTTATCCTCTGAGTCCACGCCGTGAGACCCCTGAGAACATCCCATTACCGGACCATGCCGCTGATGGTAAGCCTACTGCAGAAATCTTGAACGATAGAACTACCAAGATTCCAATCTACACCGATGATGAAATCAAGATCATTAGACAAGTTGCAGAATATGGTAGAGAGATCTTGGATGCTGCTGCTGCCCTTGTCAAGCCTGGTACCACCACTGATGAGATTGATGAGTTGGTGCATCAGGAAACGATAAAGAGAAACTCTTACCCATCTCCACTGAACTATTACAACTTCCCAAAGAGTGTCTGTACCTCTGTCAATGAGGTCATCTGTCATGGTATCCCAGATAAGAGACCTCTACAAGATGGTGACATCGTCAACATTGATATCTCTGTGTACTTCAATGGATACCATGCTGATATGAATGAGACATATTATGTCGGAACACCATCCAAGGACGCCATCAACGTCGTGGAAACCGCAAGAGAATGCCTGGACTTGGCCATTCAGGCTTGTAAACCGGGTGTTGCATTCAGATCCCTGGGCGATATAATTGAGAAGCATGCTAAACAAAACGGTTGTTCCGTGGTGAGATCATTCTGTGGCCATGGTGTTGGTAAGTTCTTCCACTGTGCTCCGCAAGTGGCCCACTACGCCAGAAATAAGTCGCCAGGTATCATGAAGCCGGGAATGGTATTCACCATTGAGCCAATGATCAACTTGGGAACGTATAGAGATGTACAATGGCCGGATGATTGGACTGCTGTCACTGCTGACGGCAAGCTCAGTGCCCAGTTTGAACATGAGCTATTAATCACTGAAAAGGGTTACGAGTTACTGAGTGCTAGAAAGGAGACCTCTCCAGGTGGTCCAGTTGCAAGAAAGTGATTCATACATTATAAATAAACCTAAGAATAAAACTCCCCATAGAGCTCATCATACCGTTAGGAACATGTATCACGCAGTCAGTATCACCCAATTTACGTATTACATAATCAAACATATAGTTTACATCATTTTCTTACGTAAGTTTTTCTCATCGCGTCCACAACGCCAACGAAAACAACAAAATTCTTTTGATGGCGAGCTACCAAAGAAGAGCGCAATATAAATTCAGACAGAGACCAGTCCCCCCCGCATTGAAATGTCATCTCTACAGTTGCTGAACCCAAAGGCAGAGTCTCTCAGAAGGGCTGCTGCACTCCAGGTGAACATCGCTGCCGCCCAAGGTTTACAACAGGTTCTCGAGACCAACTTGGGCCCAAAGGGTACCTTGAAGATGCTCGTTGACGGTGCCGGTAACATCAAATTGACCAAGGATGGTAAAGTTCTGCTGAGTGAGATGCAGATCCAGAACCCGACCGCGGTGATGATTGCTCGTGCCGCGTCTGCACAGGATGAAATCACAGGTGATGGTACTACCTCTGTTGTTCTCTTAGTTGGTGAGTTGTTGAAACAAGCAGAGAGATTCATCTCAGAAGGTGTCCACCCTAGAATTATCACAGATGGTTTTGAGATTGCAAGAAGAGAGAGTTTGAAGTTCCTGGATGATTACAAGATTTCCAAAAGCATCGATAGAGAACTGTTGCTACAAGTGGCGAGATCATCCTTATCTACAAAAGTGCAACATGAAGTTGCTGAGACATTGGTGCCAATTGTCACAGATGCCGTGTTGAACGTTAAAAGTGAAACAGGGTTGGATCTGCACATGATTGAAATTATGCAAATGCAACACGGTTCCGCCAAGGAATCTGAATTGATCAATGGTCTGGTCTTGGATCATGGTGGTAGACATCCAGATATGCCAAAAGTTGTGAATAACGCATATGTCCTGATTTTGAACGTCTCGCTGGAGTATGAAAAGACCGAGGTTAACTCTGGGTTCTTTTACAGTTCTGCTGAGCAAAGAGACAAGCTGGTCCAAAGTGAAAGAAAATTCGTTGACGAGAAGTTAAAGAAGATTGTGGACTTGAAGAATGAGGTTTGTGGATTAGATTCTGATAAGGGGTTCGTGATCATTAACCAAAAGGGTATTGATCCAATGTCCTTGGATATCTTGGCGAAGCATAACATTCTGGCATTAAGAAGGGCAAAGAGACGTAATATGGAGAGATTACAATTGGTTACTGGTGGTGAGGCACAAAACTCAGTGGATGATTTGACTCCACAGGTATTGGGTTACTCTGGTAAAGTTTATGAAGAGACCTTGGGTGAAGATAAGTTCACTTTTGTCACTGAGAACAGAGATCCAAAATCTTGTACCGTTTTGATCAAAGGTCCAACAAGACACGTCTTGAATCAAACTAAGGATGCCGTTCGCGATGGTTTGAGAGCCGTCGCTAATGTCATTAAGGATGAAGGTGTCATTCCTGGTGCCGGCTCCTATTTCATCTCTGCTTCTGCTCATTTGAATAAGAATCTGTCCAATTTATCCAGAGGTAGAACGAAGACCGGTGTCCAAGCCTTTGCTGAGGCCTTACTGGTTATCCCAAAGACATTGGTCAAAAATTCAGGCTTTGATGCCTTAGATGTCGTCTCAACGTGTCAAGATGAAATGGAAGAAGGCCGTATCATTGGCATTGATTTAAACTCTGGTGATTCTTGTGACCCAACTATTGAAGGTATTTGGGATTCTTTTAGAGTTTTGAGAAATGCTATTACTTCTGCTGTTGGCATAGCTTCAAATTTACTCTTGTGTGATGAATTGTTGAAAGCTGGTCGCTCAAGTTTGAAAGAAGGTGCTGGTGCTCCAGGACCTCAAATGTAATTCCATAATTTGACTCTTATGGACTTATTACTACTAATATCGTGTAGAAGTTGACTCGCATATTTGTACAGGATATCCGTAACCGCTGTGTCTTTGCGCAGACTTCAAACAGACGTTTTTATGCACTTTGGTTATGTGCGTGTCTTTTGTATGTAAAATATATAGCCAACTGCTGCAGATGTATTTAGGAGCTCATTTTTTCCCTCAGCAGGCAGAAGCTACGCACAGATGTAAAGCATCCGAAGTGATGGAACTTGGGGCTATGAGCTGCATGGATTGGAGCTTCCGCCGTTGAAGATCTCAAATTGTGTAATCCCGATGCGCACGCAGGATCAGCAACCACCACAAGAATGCAGGTTGCTGTGCCTTTCATGTTAAATGACGTGCAAGTCTTACACCCATTGAAGCTTCCGAACCTCCAGGTTCCAATCGATTCCAATCGATGACATTATTATTGCCAAAAGTGCAATAGGCTACAGCACATCAGCTAGACGTTCTACTTTGTCAGATCTGTGGTTCCCAGGAGAACACAAACTGTTCTCAACTCCGCTAATCATTATACGGTATATCATAATCATTCTGCGAAGAGAGTTCAAGGGCCGCAGAGGAAACTGTAGCTAAGGAAAAAACTGCTGAGCGATCGCAAATAACCATTAAGGTTAATCGAAAAGTTCCAGATCAACGAATGAGCTCAATGTAGCCATCGGAATTTTGGATAGAAGAACAACTCTGCAAAGCAGAACACTATTAGTCTCCAGGTTTATACCACAGGTTAGAATATATAAGCACTCATGAGCCGCCTTCCTATTGCTCCTTCCAATGGGAAAGGGCCTTTTAGATGGTGTTTCCCAAAGTTGAAGGTTGATCAGGTGTTTATCATACACATCCCATCAACGTTTACCGAGTTCTAAGTATACAATTATATTCGTAGCAGCTAGCTCTTCCTAATGTCTCTGGTCTTCAGATACACAACCTAATGCTGTTAAGAGTTCACGTTGGCATAGTGATGATTTGAGGCGTACACCAAGTCCTGCAGAACCCATCAGCATCATTCATTCCCCCACGGCTTTCTAAATTGAATGAGCACAAAAAAAACCATCAGTGGTGTTTGCTTCCAGATCGATTGAGTGAAGTAATGAGCAAAGAACATATACCTGAGGCCTTTATTTAATGCTGCCTGTTTGGTGGTTAATGAAAAAATCAGAATTAGAATATTTTCTAGGAAATTATAGATCAAGGTTGAGCTAGGGACTTCGGCGAAAACTGATCCAGAAGGTATATGTAGTTCGACACACCAATCTTAACAGCGGAGTCATCGCGCTCAGAAGCTTGGCATGTTCTGTAAGATATGGCAGCAAATGCCGTCCTATCAATGCTTCACATCTATGATCTCACATCAATCTTGGTCCCTAAGGAAAACGGATGATGACATCGAGCATTTCGCAGAGTGGGAAGCACCTTTCATAGCAGGACACTTGAGTTTCTAGAATCCTGCATGGGGGCTTCGTCAGACAACGTTCCATGCGGGGTACGGGCCTTCCCCAGCAGAGGCGCAATGATGCAACCACTGGTGAATCGAGGAGTTCCCAGCCTGGTAACTGATAATGGTTTAAGATAGTTCCATGCGGCGTCTTGCTAATGTGCAAATTTTTTGAAGACAGTGCCCCGCAGATCAACCAAAAGATCTCCATTCTCTCGAAATTCGACGAGAGACAATCTTATCTGTGTATATGGCTCAGGATCCCCATAGATGGAGCGTGACTTCTTTATTATTCTATGGCACTGTTTGCCGTTTTTCAAGTAGATTAGTTTAATGTTTTAAGGTTTGTTCTGGTATACTTCACTCCAGACTTCTGGAATCCCATCATAAGCCTAACTTCTGCAACCCACAACAGTTGACACTTTAAAGTTACAGTTTCAAATCTTCTAGCTACATAGTAGAACAGGTAGACCCTTCCTTGCAGCAGCAGGGCTGAGTGTAGTTAACGAGCTCTGGTGATGCAATAGTTCTATTAGTGAAGCTTAACTTTGTTCTTCTGGGTATATGGGTAATGGGTAACATCCTTTAGAATGCAGAAGTGCCCAACTGAATCAATTTAGACGAATAAAAAAGTGCCTGGATTCACCCGCCGGTACAGTGAAGATTTACCAAATCGTACGGAGATAGCTCTTGTTGGTTCAACCACCGAAAGAAAGAATAACACTGAAAATCTCTAGGGATAATCTTTGTCTTAACATTGAGCGTAAACTAGGAACGACAATCTTTCACCATGAGTCATGTATCGTTTCCAATTGGTCCATGATTCTCCCTGGCCGTTGGTCGTGTCTAATTTTATCCATAAGATTGACTTTTCTCGTCTCCTCGCTATATGCAGGACGAGGTACTCAACTGCAGTCTGACATATTTTTACCAACTGGCACATGCATCTCTTGAAGTCATGAGCAGTATGAGGGAGCGCCCGGAAAATCATGTACATGTATGTCACAGATGCAAGTCATACGAAAAAAACAGAGTCAGGAGAACTCATGTACTGGGGAGTAAAGGAAACGAGAGATAAAGTGAGGCCGACGTCGTCTCGGAGCCAACGATATAAAGAGTGTTCTGACCTGCATCTAGTGCGCTAAAAAAGTTTCAAACTCACAGGCTATTTTTTATCATACTGAACATAAAAGATGAACCGTCAATTAAGTGAAGACAAGTTCATCAATAAAGAGGGGCTCCAAGACCATTTTGCCCCGCAAAATCAACAACAGGTCGCCCAAGGAGGTGATTCTTATATGTATCCCTACATTCAAGGAATTGCTAGCGGTGCTCCTCTGTTGATGAGTGGGTTTGCGTTAAATGACCAGCCTTCGACACGACCCGAACTGATTGGCCAACCACAACCATGGTTTGAACCCGACTTGCCTTTGGAATATCTGGGCTTCTTTTCTGACAAATATGACCACGTTGACTGTCATTCCTCTCTTGGATCCGTTTCTCCACCCAGCACCGATACATCCCTTTACCTTAAGAACAATTCCGTCTCACCTTCGATATCATCCATAGCTAGTTCGCCTAGCTACACTTACTCGAAATCGAGGAAGGGCATAGATGGTGGTAAGATTAAGCGCAGCCGAATGGGTTGTTTGACTTGCCGTCAGAGGAAAAAACGATGTTGTGAGGCAAGGCCTTATTGTGGGGAGTGTGCAAGATTGGGTCTGAAGTGTACTTGGCCTGAACGTGGCAGTGAGCACAAAAACAAGCCAAAGCGCATTAGCGTTAGCGATGGTATGCATTATGATCCATTCTACGGCAGTATCAAGATCCTCAGGGGTATCGTTCATCGTCGACTCTAGAATCAGCACCACTTGAAGTGTCTTTGTTTCGGTGTTTCGTGTTTATTCAATGGGTTCTTGACTTCATCTGGTCTCTCTCTTCATATCTATTCTTGTTGGAAGGGTCAAGACATTACCTTGGGGGTTTTCCTGTCACTCTATGTATAATGTATCTTCTACCACCTAATTTAATACGTATAATGAGACTCCAACGGAAGACTACAATTTGTAGACAGCTTTATGTTTTGATGGTTTCCAATACGTGATAGTGCAAATGGTTTTTCGAGATTACGTTTGAGGCTTGTGAAAGGTTTATGAAGCCATCTGCGATTATTTCAATTCAAGTTTGTATCCACATATAACTTGCCAATATGAATATGCCTGATACCTGGAAGGGCGATGTTGCCATCTACATCCATAACGCCCCACAATTGCCTCAAAAAAGAAGATCAAAGCGTTTCAATTAAGCGGTCAGAGAGGTAGAATAAACTCCAGTCCGCGCCACATCGTCCAAGGAGGCTTTTTCGCGAGTCTGCTGTGCCGAAATGGTGAAGAAGATTAACAAATACAGAAATAAACAGAGGAAAAGCTCATAGAAAGAGGCGTTTAAAGAACAGAAGGAGCCTGAGACTGCGTTGCCAGATCGATAAACTTCTTAAATTATCGCTGATCAGGTGCCTTTTCTTTCTAGGTTGGTTTTTTCTGCTGAATTAGAGTATCTGTCATTTAGCCGCTAAGAAGTCCAAATCATGAGAGCACCGTGCCAGGTTCTGATGGTGTTTGTACCCATTGTATCCATTGTGCTAGCACTGCTATCTCCAGGATGGCTGCTTACACTGTCACAGCGGCATCCAGAAGTGGAAGGGGCTCCAAGAATACTCAACGGTGTGAAAGATGAAGAGCTTATAAGGCATGAAACGCAGGATATAAACCAGCTCATGGGAAGACCTATTCACGAGTTCCAACTGTCGGATATCCTTGTCGCTACAGATATTGAGGGTGGGCTACATGCTCTAAACAGGGAGACTGGTGAAGTGGTATGGTCGCTTGAAGTTGATGAACCATTGGTCTCTGTCCAATCCAATTTTTCACAAGATGGTAAAACATCTACCGATGATTCCATAGTCTGGATTGTGGAGCCTTACGGCGATGGAAACTTATACATGTTCAACAAAGAGATTGGTCTTACTAAGCTCCCTGTCTCTATTAGCCAGTTGGTGCTGCAGAGCCCTTTTGCATTGAACGGTGATGACAAGGTGTACACTGGGTTGAGAAAGTCATCACTCTACACCATTGATATCGCCACTGGTGAAATCGTAACTACATATGGAGCAACGAGCAACTTCAAGACTGACTACTGCTCAGGGGATAAAGAAGACTGCTCCACTGTTGTCGTCTTGGGAAAGACGAGCTACGAATTAACGATTCATTCTAAAGATAATACCTATTGGAATGTCACATACTCCACATGGGGTCCAAATAACATTGATATTGACCTTGCCATGCAAAATAAGATACCATTGGATGGCACGTACATCGCTCCTTTCCATGACAGCACCATTTTGGCCATTGATGTTAACTCCAAGATTGCAAAATGGGTCAGTCAGCTTCCATATACTGTGGTTAATGTGTTTGATATTCTGCGAGATTCTAGAGAAAACTTAGAAGGCAAATCATTCATCGTGGTACCGCATCCCTTGAAACCTCCTGAGGGATTCAGTGGTGTACAAAACGAAGGAACATATCTCGATATGACTCTTAATCGGTCATGGTATGCGATGTCTTCGGAGTATTACCCTTCTCTTGTGCAATCTGCGCCAGCTTCAAGATATTCGATGAGTGAAAGATGGAGATCACCGCAGATCCTCAACTCCCCACAATACTTCAATGCTGCTATTATTGGTGTTCATCAACCATCTAGTTCTGAGACAGGCTTTGACTTTGACCCCACCGGGGCAATTGCGGGCTATCCAACAAACTTCCCACAGCATTACCCAAATCATCAAGCGTACAACACTGAGACGCCGCGAACGAATGAGGTCGGTATCTATCAGCCACCATCAAGATCTGAATGGCTGAGTCTACCGTCATCATCAACTCCTGTTCTTCAGATTGATCCTTCTCCAATGGGAAAAAAGGGTTTCTTCGACACAGCATTTGGTAATTTTTTGTACAGATGTCTGGAAAACCTTGTAATGATTGCAATCCTATCCCTTGTGCTCTATGTCGCTGTCAAGCTCGAATGGTTGCCATCTTTGAATGTGCTTTTGAGAAACAATGGTCTTGAGTTGAAGGAACTTGAAAGCCCCGTCTTTGAAGCTCCAAAATCTGCCCAGGTACAGGAAGAACTACAATCTGAAAAAAATCATTCTCTGAAACCAGTTCCCAAAATCCATGAAGAGGCATCACCTTCACCTGATGATGAAACAAATCAAGAGACTGATGATCCACCAAATATTGGTTCAGAGCTCAGGAAGGAAGTCACTATTGTTGAGCCACCTCTAGAGGAACGTGTCTCGCATGAGAATAGTGGTACAGGTCTCAAGAAGAGAAAAAGAGGATCTAGGGGCGGAAAGAAATCTAAGAAAAACCAAGAAGCGAAGGATGCACCACAGCACTCGCCTTCAAATTCATCATCAAACAATGAGATTGTCTCTGCTGGTGACCAGAGCACTGATAAATTGTCTCTTACTGATGAAGTGTTAGGATATGGTTCTTATGGTACAGTTGTCTTCAAAGGCGTGTTCCAAGGACGTGACGTTGCTGTTAAGAGAATGTTAATTGACTTTTACGATGTTGCCTCACATGAGATTGGACTTTTGACTGAGAGTGATGATCATCCAAACGTGATTAGATATTTCTACAATGAGACTAATGATAAATTTCTTTTCATTGCTTTGGAGTTGTGTTCTGCCAGTTTGGAAGATGTCATCGAAAAGAGCTTGGATTTCCCAGATCTGGTGAGACAGATGGAGCCAGTGAATGTCCTGGAACAAATTGCCAAAGGCTTGCATCATTTACACTCTCTCAAGATTGTTCATCGGGATATCAAGCCACAGAACATTCTTGTTGCACCACCAAAGAAGCTGAAGACACGTCAGGAATCTTTCACTCCTGTTCGTATTCTCATATCAGATTTTGGTCTCTGTAAGAGACTTGAAGCAGATGAAAGTTCATTCAGAGCCACTACTCAACATGCTGCAGGCACTTCAGGTTGGAGAGCTCCTGAATTGTTAGTCGATGAAGGTAGCTATTCTTTCAGCTCTATTTCCATGAGCAGTGACCATTCGTTTAACACATCTTCGAATTCCATCGCAGAGCCATTAGTGTTCGATACATTGTCTAAGAGAAGACTTACTAGAGCAATTGATATCTTTTCACTTGGTTGTTTGTTCTATTATATATTGACCAATGGTGGTCATCCTTTCGGTGATCGTTATTTGAGAGAAGGTAATGTCATTAAGGGTCAGTACAACTTAGACTTACTTGATATACTCCCAGAGAATGTTGTTGAAGCTAAAGATCTTATTTCCAAGATGATCTCCAGAAATCCAAAGTTGAGACCAAATACTGACCAAGTTCTGAAACATCCTTTCTTCTGGAGTAATACGAAGAAGCTAGACTTCCTATTAAAAGTAAGTGACCGATATGAGGTAGAGAGAAGAGATCCGCCGAGTGAAATGTTGCAGCAGTTAGAAACCATTGCTACTGCGGTGATTGGTGATGATTGGACTGTCAAATTTGAGAAGATCTTCATGGACAACTTGGGTAAATATAGAAAGTACCATGGAGACAGAGTGATGGATCTCTTGAGAGCATTGAGAAACAAGTATCACCATTTCAACGATCTTCCAGTGGATCTTGCTGGGAAGATGGGTCCATTGCCTGATGGATTCTATCGTTATTTCAATAGTAAATTTCCTAGATTATTGATGGAGATCTATGGTGTTGTTGAAAAGAACTTGATTGATGATCATGTACTAGGGACATTCTTCTGAGTGAGAAGATCATGTTTATCATCGTTCAAAACTTTAATGAATTATGACTATCTACTTCGTAGTGTATAAGCGTGTTAAGAAAATACATGCTGTAAAATAGTACTTTGTATATCGATGCTTTTTATCCTCATTGACATCCACCTACGAATATATGACAAATTAAAAAGTCATGTGGAAGGCTTGCAGCACTCTGCGTCCAGGTCAATTAAACAGTATACTGATCCCTTGGGAATAAGGGAAAGCTTTATGCACATTGGGGATTCTGGCAAGAGAAGATTGAAGAAAGGTAGATGTCCACGAACAATGCTATGCATATCTACGTCTGGAGAGAACGCGATATATCACGTGATCATTTAATTGACACGTCAGTATTGGCAGGCTTTTTGTTTCTGGATTGTCAAGTTCAACAAGTTGTTCAGACCAAAACAACGGCGGATCTGATAGCACAACGGCCAAGGAAAGAATGTCTCTCGCACATGTTACGTTGAGAGAGAGGCAGACTGGTAAGTGATTGATGAAGATATGACTTCTAATTTCTATGTCTCTTTCGGCGCCGGTAATAGAAGGCCTATTAAAGAAAAATAAGACTAACGTGTTCATAGCCACTCTTGAAAAGATGCTCAATTTGAACATCAACTCTGAGAACGCAGATTTAACCCAGTCTCTCAATGATGAAGAAATCATCTGGAAGGTGTTAGTGTTGGATTCCAAGGGTACAGCGATTGTTTCCTCTGTTCTTAGAATGTCTGATTTGCTAAGATGTGGTATCACCATGCACACACATATCAATGCCCACAGATCGTCGTTACCGGATGTCCCAGTGATCTATTTTGTGGAACCTACTCAGGAGAATATACAGCGTATTGAACAGGATTTGAAAGATGACAAGTATGCCAGCTTCTATATCAACTTTACATCATCCCTGAGCAGAGATCTGTTGGAAGAATTGGCGAAGTCTGTCGCTATTACTGGTAAGTCTTCAAAGGTTATGCAAGTTTATGACCAGTACTTGAACTATATCGTCACTGAGCCGTCACTATTTGCATTGAAGGAGCCACATGTCTATTCTCGTTTTGCAGATGCTAGGACCACAGAGGATGAAATCAACCAAACAGCCGACGTTATTGCCAACGGCTTATTCGATACAGTGATCACAATGGGTAATATTCCTATAATACGCAGTCAAACTGGAGGACCTGCTCAACTCATTGCTGAGAAATTGGACCAAAAATTGCGTGACTATGTCATCAGTACCAAATTCACCACTGGCCCAGACTATTCCCAAAGATTCGTGCTGATATTGCTTGACCGTAACGTCGATCTTGCTGCTATGTTTGCACATTCATGGATTTACCAATGTCTTGTTGCAGATGTATTTAAGCTTGAAGGAAACACCATCACTTTGGAAACTGAAAAGGATGGTAAAAAAGTCAAGACCCAATACGACTTGGAACCAAAGGACTTCTTCTGGAACCAGAATGCCCAATTACCATTTCCAGATGCAGTGGATAACGCTGATAATGAATTGAAGAACTATAAGGAGAAAGCTGCCGAGTTAACCCGCGGTGCAGGCGCACAAAATCTCGATGACCTCGACAGTAAGAAAGATGACCTTTTACAACAAACTGTTAACAAATTACCGGAGTTAACAGCTCGGAAAAACATCATTGACATGCATATGAATGTGTTGTTGGGACTTTTGGATGCCTTGAAGGCAAAAGGCTTGGACTCATTCTTTGAGATTGAACAAAACCTCAATGATCCGAAGTCTAGACAACGCTTCCTCGAAGTCTTGAAAAGTGATGGCAATGTTCTTAACTTGGAGGATAAGCTCAGAACTTTCATTGTGATGTATTTGACCACTGATTTACCTTCTGAATTTGTCTCTTCTGTTGAGCAAGAATTTGCTAAAAATGAAAACTTCAACACTGATTCCCTCAAACACATCAAAAAGCTGAAGGATTCATTACGTATGCGTGATTCTGTCATGATGAGTGCATATGCTAATGACTCAAGCAACTCTAACAACCAAGGTCAATCTCATGCATTATTCTCAGGTTTGAGTTCTAGGTTGTATAACCTTGCTGATGGTAGATTATCTGAAGGTGTTGGATCATTGATCTCTGGTATCAAGAAATTCCTTCCAGAGAAGACAGAGATGCCAATTACAAAGATTGTTCAATCTATAATGGATCCGAACAACACTAATGAAGAGTCCCTCAAGATTACCGACGAATATTTGTACTATGATCCAAAAGTCATTAGAGGTTCCCATTCAAGACAACCAAAGAGACAGACGTACTTGGAGAGTGTTGTCTTTGTCGCTGGTGGTGGTAATTATCTGGAGTATCAAAATTTACAAGAATGGGCTCATGTGAGTGCTCACCAGGGTAATCTCAAGCAGGTTGTCTATGGTAGTGATGAGATCTATTCACCATCTGATTTCTTACAAGAGATCTCTTTACTCAAATGAGAATACAAGCGTAAAGAAAAATGAACGGTTCTATTGTACAGTATATAAGTTGGGTAAATTAGAGATAGCCTTTGGCGGTTTCCAAAACTTTTGAACTTCTCTTTGCATCTAAGAATAACTCTTGTGCATCGTCGATATCACTAACTTGGATTTCATTGTGACCCAAGGTCTTGGCAAGGATACCAGAAGGACTCAACAACTGAAGAGAATAACGTAAAGACGTCTTACCACCTTCTTGGGCCAATTTAGTCAACGCTTCTTGCGTAATTGGAAGTCCTTCGACACGGGCACGCTTCTCAATGATCACCTTGATCTCATCCACAGAGTATGGCAATGTACGTATAATCAAGAGACGATCAATAAGATCAGCTGGGATACCGTGTGGTGCTTTGATATCATCAGTACCCTTAACAGTTGTCAACCCTCTGTTAGAAGCCAAAACTACGATTGGCGCGATGGACGCCTCCAGTGCTTTATTCAAGTAAGTGAATATCTCAATGTCGAGCATATGCACTTCATCAATGAACAAGACACCAGGGACTAACTCTGCAACACCTTGGTCGATATATTTCTGCACAACTTTGTTAACTTCTTGACGTAATTTTTCAGTGATCTCAGTTTTCTTAGGTTTGAGCAATTGACCCATCATAGAAAGAACATCTTGGCCACCTTGTGGACGAGCATTTGCGACATCCAAGTCATGAAGTGTGATGTCTTGCACAATCTCTTTCTTCTTATGAACATCACCCTTTGGCAATGGCACGTACTCTTCAGCCTCCAAGTCGAATTCAGTAGCATAGGCATCCGATCTACCAACACGCTTAACTGCACCTGTATTTGCCTCAATGTATATCACATCACCGATGGTAACTTTCTCCTTCTGGATGGATTCATAGATGGTAGGATCCAATCTCAAAGTCTTGGTACCCTTTGCGGATTTCAAACCGACAATAACATGAGAGATGGTTTTGCCGTATCCACCGAGTGGATTCTCAGATTCTTCAGGAGTTAACTCTGTGACTTCGCCTTCATAGACCTCCTTAGTCTCCTTAATTCTCAAGCCAATTGAACGTCTGAAATTCTCCATCAATGCCTCTGTCTTTTTAACTTCCACTGAATACAATTCGGATCCCACGATTGGAACAAATGGAACTTTTGGGCCCAACTCTTGAGAGATAGCCAGTGCAATTGCGGTCTTACCCGTAGCTGGGCCACCAGCTAGTAAAATGGCCTTTCCACTCATCTTCTTGGCCTTGATCAAGTCCACAATGACACCAGCGGCTTCTCTAGCCTCGGCCTGGCCCACGAACCCAGAGTCCACCTGTCTCGCAACGCCACG
The DNA here is from genome assembly GCA_003709245.3 of Williopsis saturnus. NCBI lineage: Eukaryota > Fungi > Ascomycota > Saccharomycetes > Phaffomycetales > Wickerhamomycetaceae > Williopsis > Williopsis saturnus. The sequence continues at coordinate 63,954 of PPNR03000014.1, forward strand.
CTCGTCGAGTCCCAACCCTTTAATATGAGTGTGTGCTGCTGTTCTCGAATCCCTCGTATTGGAGTCTTTTACTTCGCTGATCTGCACCATTTGCTGTTCCCTTCTGCCTTCAAATTTATATCTATGTTGTTTGTTGTGTTTCTTTCGCCTCTCTGAGAAAAAGTTCGAAGGGAGAATTTAAATTCCGAAGCATCATGTGACTGGTCAGGTGCATCTTCGCCATTTCCGAGGGTAAGGTTGGACTGATTCGGACAATTACCGCATTGGGAAAATTGAAAACATTCGCTCGCAGCCGAACAACTTTGCGGGACACAAAATATCTCTCTCTTTTGCTTTGCAGAGAAGAGGAAGGAGAAGTTATACATATTCTCTAGGATGACAGACCTCATCACCCCTCCGTCGTCGCAGACCTACCTGAAGGAAGAAGTTACGGAAGAGTTCAAAGAAGAGTTCAAGTATGAACATCCACACCTATTACAGCAGTCTCAGGTGGAGACCAAACAGAAACAGAAGAGAAAGCCAAAGTTGAAATATAGACCTCCAAATGGCACAGTATTAAACATTGAGACTTATGAGCAAGGCACGTGCATAAGTGAGCAAGATGACAATATTGATAACGAGGATGTGAGCTTCTTACACTATGCCTTTAAACATTCCAAGAGGATGGTTGTTGTTACAGGTGCTGGTATATCTGTCGCTTCAGGTATCCCTGATTTCAGATCTTCAAATGGGTTATTCCAAGGATTAAAAGCCACAACTAGTCCCGGTTCTAACGGTAAGGCTCTCTTTGATTCAAGTGTCTATAGCGATGGTGAATCCACTGCAAAGTTCCATGCTATGATCAATCAGCTATATGAAATGACTCAAAACTCCAAACCAACACCGTTCCATAAGTTAATCAACACTGTTTCCAAGGAAAGCCGTCTCTTAAGGCATTATACGCAGAACATCGACTGTTTGGAATCTGAACTCTCGCATCTACAACCTTCTGTCCCTATAAAATCAAATCCTCCATATCCACCAACGATACAGCTTCATGGAACCATCCGCTATATGTACTGTTCTAAGTGCCGTTGGAACTCAGAAATTGTACCACAAATGTTTCAAGGAATGGAACCTCCAGCGTGCCCTGAATGTATCGAATTGGATGAGATTCGTCGTATGAGCGGGAAAAGATCACAGGGCATTGGATGTCTAAGACCGAGAATCGTGTTATATAATGAGTTCCATCCAGATGGTGAACATATAGGGAAAGTGTCACATTCTGATCTTAGATCCAAACCGGATTGTTTGGTGATTGCTGGTACATCGCTCAAGATCCCTGGTGTTAGAAGATTAGTTAAGGAGTTGGCCAAGGCTGTGCATGCTGCAAATGGATGTGTCATTTGGATAAACAGAGATGAGCCTTCCATGAGTGTTGTGGATTACATTGAATACATCGATTTAATAGTTCTTGGAGATTGTCAAGACGTTTCTCATATAATGGAGAACTATGAATCCTACATAAAGGGCCAAAAGGGTAAGAAAAGGGTAAAGAGAGTACTCAATCCAGTGAAGGAGGAAACATCAAATAAGGTGATAAAGAAGACCAAGCAACAAACCCTTATCCAATGTCGTCTAGAGGAACTCGTGATGAGACTTAACGAAGCCAAATGAAAAATATTCTTACTTTTTATGTATTCTGTAGTTAGTCTTCCTCAAAGTCAATTTCATCATTCGGTTCTTTTGGTTCCTGAGACTCAGCCCATTGTGTGACGTCGTCTATATAACTGAGTATAGTCTGAATACTATCAGGGTTCTTCGCCTCCAAAGGTAAGAACTGCACCATTCCAAAGTCATCAACCAAATGGGCAATACTTTCGTTCAATTTGGCAAATCTCGGATTTGTATCTCTATTAACGTCATCGAGGAGCAATAGAGGATCAGGGTTCAAGAACTTCTTGAGCTGTTTCTTTGAGTATTCATCCTTGATCAGGTCCAACTTAGACAAGATGTTGATATGTGGTAATTCCAAGAGGATCATTGCAGACATTGCACTTAGAGCACCACTGAAGAATTTGGAGCGATCTATTATGAAGGGTGCCTCAAGTAAGTATGTAGCACAAAGGTTGAAGTTCAGATGCTGCTGCAAATGTTTAACTATCGTCGGCAACACTGGGATATGGGTATATAGTTCAATCTGGCCAGGACAGTCAAAGATCAAATATTCATCGTTATAATCACCAATCTCTTCATCCAGCCAATCCAAGTTCTGTAACAGGTATTCGAAGCAATACACCAATCCACCATTAGGTCCGAGCTCCAGCTCTTCCATCACATCTTGTAAAGAGATCAAATCACGGATATCGATGGTGAATTCGTACTCTGAGGGCTCTGCTGCTGGATCCAAATTCACTATATGGGCACGACGACCTATTGATTGGAGATAGGATACCATTCCGTTGCAGAAGGTGGACTTGCCGACACCGGCTGGTCCAAGCACAAGGGTTCCGACTCTGGACATTGATTTTCGGAGGCTGTAAGGTGGCTTCACTAGTTGTGCGCTTTGCTTGTTGTTGTCTACCGCAGCGAAATTTTTCCGAGCACCACAAGAAACGCCTACAGAGAGCCAAAAGGGTAGAGAAGATGATTTAATTGAAAGAAAAGTCAAGGAAGAAAAATGTCACTGGGATTTTCGACACCAGCACGTTGAGCTTTCGCTCTCAACCTGGATCGTTGCATGAATGTTGCTGTTTTCAAAGATCTTTTGCACTCTCTTCTTTATGATTGTAGAGTTCTCGCCATCGAGGTATTGAATGTGAATGTATCCCACAAGCGTGTATTTATCATTACAGTTGTCATCGTGCGAGTGGGGCTCATCTGTGCGCTTGTGGTCATGAGAATGTAAATGTTCCTGTGGATGTCCGTGTAGATGTTCGTGTAACACTTCATGAGAATGTTCATGTCCATGGGTACCAATATCCACACTCTTTGATACACCAGATGTAGTTATCGTGAGTGTCTTGATATCAGACGACACGAAGAATCTCGGTGTGGTATATCCAACGACACCTGGTGTTGTAGAAATCTGTGATAGGATATCCCTCATCAGTTCCTCTTTCTTATCACCCAATGATAGCAACAAGTTAGAAGCTGATGACTTCACCAGTGGTATTGCACTAATAAAGATCATAACTGCAATAAATAATGAGGCAATTGGATCAAAAATGCTGGTATGGAACACCGAAGCCAATATTGTGGAGATCACGACACCCGCTGAGCCCAAAGTATCGGCAAGAATATGCAAGAAGATACCTTTCATGTTCTCATTGTCGTGCTCTCCTTCACTTCCATGGCTATGAGAATGTCCATGGCTGTGGCCATGATCATGACCATGATTGAAGGCAAAGATACCTATGATATTAACAACAAATCCCAGGAAGGAAACAACCAGCAATTCACCAGTTCTCTCCAAAGTAATAGGGTTAATGATCCTCTCGATGGCTTCAATCACTATTCCAGCGACAATACCGATCAACAGCACACCATTGGCGAAACCTGCAAGGGTTTCAATCCTGGAGAGACCGAATGGGAATGAATTATTTGGTGGTCTCTTTGCAAGGACGCCAGCAACAAGGCCCAGAGCCAACGAGGTACAATCCAGAGCCATGTGTAACGAGTCTGACAATAAGCCAAGCGATTTGGACCTGAATGAGTAAAGAAATTGGACAAACATGAATAACGTGTTCAGCATCAAGTATGAAAAGATAGCCTTCGTATCCTCATGCTGGAACAATTGTCTTATTATGCTCTGTTCATGGATCTCAACTTTATCTAGTTCTTCAAATAGTGTGTCATCTACTGGGATAAATGCACTTAGAAAGATCAACAACACTTCACAAACGGCGCGGAATCTGTTTTCCATAAAGTTTGTCTTAAAGGAAAGGATCTCAAGCAAAACAGAGATAAACCCGACGATCGTTGGCGATCCTTGTTTATAGTTCACTGTTGTACTGTTCTCAATGGTGGTGATCTGAATTACCATGGAACAGGCAAGGGTGACCATAATCATGCTGAGATGCAGTTGTTCATAGTTCCAGACTAGGACAAGCCCACTGATGACACCCATGACCAAAGGTGGCCATATAATACTCGAAGAGCTCAGTGTATCAAACCGTCTGAAACCATCTCGTACAAGATAGAGACTTATATAGGATCCAATTGTCAAATAGACAGTTGCCTCGTCCAATGTCGAGGGTATCCAGTTGATATTACCATTCTTATAAATTCCAGACAGGTCAAAAGCCAACGAGATCAACAGATAGATCCACGATGGATTAATGATTAACACTAACGAAAGCGCCACTGTTCTGATGCTCCCAAGGACTTGTGAACTGATGAGAAGAGTCACTATACTAATGAACAACAGATGATTCTTCTTGGATTTGGTCTGTGGTGCCATATATCTGTACGCTAGTGTTATCATGGACGCCAAGGACAGTGGAATAGAGAGCATCACCGGGTATCTCCACCACGATTCCGTGGTTTGGTCGAGGATAAGGTTTGATGATAATAATAGCGTTGGGTATGCCAACAGTATAGGGACACTTTGGATGGCTATGATGGACTCCAGTCCACTCTCTTCGGTCATTGTTGGCGGAAGTGTGTGAGTTCCAATGGTATTCGCCAATTCCTGTTGTTCCTCCTCTCCTGTAGTGTAATTACCTCGTCCAAATTGTCGTCTCTCGACTGTTTAACCAGCAAAGTTCAAAACATTTGCGCGCCTTGGAGAAAAGATGCCTTTACATTTGTGTCTTGAAACGATAAATTACTGGGAAAGAGGGTAAAAGAGAGTGAAATTTGTTGATCTGAGAGGATATTTGAGCATAATGGCTCCGGATCCATCCATTCGAAAGCCATGGCACATAGTGCTCATGGAATGGTTGATAACCGTCCCATCAGACGAATCTTCTCCGACCAGGAACTATCAGATATGGAACAGTGAGAGGCAGCTCTTCATCCTCGGTGGCCGCTTTAGGACTTTGAGACAGACACCTATTGTAATTGGCACTTTCGCTGCCTGTGTGATTCCCTTAGTGTTGTTCTGTATCTTTGATGCCTCATGGTGTTGGTCCCATGTTTCTCCTGGTGTTGTTATCATGTTCCTCTATTGTTGGTTGAACTGCATGAGCTCGATGGTAAGAGCCTCCACGAAGGATCCCGGATACTTACCGAAGAATATCCATATCACAGATGACCCTCATGACTTACCCCCGGAGTATTTTAATGTTATATCATTACCTTGTAACGATAAGAGTGTTGATGTGAGATATTGCCACACATGTCGCATATGGAGGATGCCACGCAGTTTCCACTGTTCTAAGTGTGATCAGTGTATATCACTACATGATCATCACTGTATTTGGTTAAACAACTGTATCGGTGAAAGGAACTATAGATATTTCTTTGGGTTCTTGCTTTTTTCAGTCATTTGTACCATATATATTCCTGTGCTGGGGTATATCCACATATTCCAATACCAAAGAGATCATGACATGCCAATTGGTTCTGCTCTGAGACATACACCAATTACACTGTTCAACATAATTTACTGTCATATTGCCATGCTCTATCCCTTACTGCTTTTAATATTTCACATCTCGTTAATTTCCACCCAGCAAACCACAAGAGAGTACCTCAAAAACTGGAAGATACATAAACCGAATCCATACAATCAACACAATGTCATCAAGAACATTGTAACTTCATTGTGTGGACCAAGAGGTGAAAGCTTTATCAGTGCCAGGGCCCATTATGAGCCCGGTGATATGAGGTTTGAGAGGTTGTGATATTCCTTTAATAATGACGCTAATGACCTGAAAATTGAGATTCAGACTAATCTAGGGAGCCTCTATCCATTAATGCTATTGAATTTTCTCAAATTTCCGCAGAACGTAGAATATTTCATACCCCATATTCAAAATCTTCTTTAGCTTTCAGCTCGGGAGAGCTAAGCGAAAAAAGAAAAGCGAAAATTTCCAGAGAGGAAAAGAACTTCTGAACCAAATCTGTCTTGTTTCTTCATCAGTGGAAACCTGAAACCGCTTCCTGGACTACTTCACTACGACAGGAGATAGAATTCGATGAAGCTCTTCGAAAACACTTGTGATTTCCACTATCCGTGGGAACAAGTCACTGCAGCCAACTGGCGCAAGTACCCGAACGAGGTCTCTACTCATGTCGTTGCCGTTGATGTGCTCAGAAGGGAGTTGGATCTTACTAGTACAGTGCTGACGACGGAAAGATTAATCACTTGCAAGCAGAGCATTCCATCCTGGTTACAATACATCGTCGGTGGTAAGAACGTTAGCTATGTGAGAGAAGTTAGCGTAGTTGATTTGAACGATAGAACTTTGACTTTGAGAAGTGTCAACCTCACGATGTGTCATTTGCTCAAAGTGTTTGAGACAGTGAGATACACACCTGACACTGTGGACCCATATAAGACGGTTTTCAAACAGGAGGCTCAGATCACAGCTTACGGTGCCTTCCAAAGAGTGTGTAACAAGATTGAAGATTGGAGTCTTGAGAGATTTCACCAGAATGCCCAAAAGGGGAAAGCAGGCTTCGATGGTGTGCTCAAATTATTTAACGAGCAGTGGAATGAATTCAAACAGATGGATATCCTCAAGCAGGTGGATCACTCATTGGATAAAGTTGTTGCAGAGACTGAAAAGATCACCAAAGAGATCGTACAGGAGACTGAGAAGATCAAGAACGATCTGGTACACGAGACTGAAAAGATCACTAGAGAGTTGGTGCAAGAGACCGAAAAAATCAAGAATGAACTTGTGAAAGAGACCGATAAGATCCTAGAGGAGGCTGTTCACGTTAAGAAGTCCATCTTGACACAATACTACGATATTATCAAAAATGCATTCAAAAGAGATTAAGAAACAGGATTAGATATATAATTTCAGCATCATTTATTCACGAAGTTATGTGCATAGGTTTATTTTATGGGTTTTATGAGGAAGTTGCATTGTTGTAGTCGGCGGCTTTATAACCAGATGCGGAAATCAGTAGATAACATTCTCAAGAACTCCTGGCAATTGAATCACACCAATACAAAGCACCATAGAAAAAAGAGGATGTCGGAGACACAGCCGTTGATTCCTGGTGTTCGTAAGGATATAATCTTGGATCCATCGAGTGAACTTCCCGGTTTTATTGCTTCAGAATTGGAACAACAGGAACTGTTGAACGAACCAACATATGTCGATGTTGAGTCACACGAAGTGCAAGAATCTCTCTCATGGACAAAAGTGAACCTCATTGTTGGTTCTATGTCCACTGGGGTATTCCTGGCTGCCGTTGATATGACTATTGTCACAACATTAATCAGTAAAATCGCTTCAGAGTTCGATTCATTGGATAAGTTATCATGGATCGCTTCGGGGTATCTATTGTCAAGCTCAACGTTCCAACCGCTATATGGGAAAGTCAGCGATATATTTGGACGACGTTCAATGCTTCTATTTGCTAACGTATGTTTCATGCTGGGTTGTCTTATCTGTTGTATAGCTCCACATGTCAATATCCTGATCTTGGGAAGATTCGTTAGTGGCATCGGTGGTGGCGGGCTAACAGCGATGACAAGTATCACAACGAGTGACTTGGTACCTTTGAAGAATAGAGGTATCTATCAGGGTATAAACAACATTGCATTCGCCTCTGGTTCAGGTGTGGGATCCTTGGTCGGTGGATATTTCGTATCGCATGAAGTTATTGGTGGTTGGAGAGGTGCCTTTGCCTTCCAAATACCTGTGACTCTGTTGAGTACAGTGATGATATATGCACTCTTGAAGCTTCCAAGAGGCTCACCCGGATTGGGCGTACATGGCCCAGATATCAAGCAGAAGTTGAAGCTGGTCGACTGGGGCGGTTCTATTACTATGGTCTTCGCCTTACTGTCATTTCTTACACTAACATCTAATTCCAGCGACTTCTTCAGTGTGAGATCACTTGGTCTACTTACTGTGACACTAATTGGTTTTCTTGGCTTTATATACTCTGAACTCAGAGCCAGATTTCCGATCTTACCACTGTCATTCATGAAGATTCCGACTGTACTTGGCGTATCACTTTCAAACTTCTTTTTCTCAGTCTCCACTTTCAATTCATACTTCATCATCACTATATATTATACAGCAGTTATGAACCTTTCTTCCCAACAGGTTGGTTATAGATTTGCTCCAAACTTCTTCTCTATCGTGTTTGGTTCTTTAGGTGCCGGTTACTACATGAAGGCCACAGGGAGATATTACAAGTTATTGCTCGTTTCAGGGGCGTTAGCCATATTCGGTACACTTAGAATACTGACTATATACCCTGAATACCCAGAATGGGCCCAGTTCTTACTATTAGTAACTCCTGGGTTCGGTGTCTCTGTCATAATTACTGCAACTCTATTAGCGTTGATCGCAGCAGTGCCACATGAGCATCAAGCAGCTACTACTTCTATCTCTTATCTGTTTAGATCATGTGGCTCGACGTTGGGTGTCTCTATTGGATCAACGATTTTCCAAAGAGATTTGCAAATTCACTTGCGTGACAACGTTATGTCATACCTAGGTGATGAACATGATAAATCTGAACTACTAAAGATCATTGAGAAGGCTTCACACAGCACCGAATATGTCAACTCCTTAGCTCCAGATTTCATCAGAGATGCACTGATCAGGTCATATGATCATAGTTGTAAATCGTCGTTCAAGTTTTGTCTAGTCGCTTCCTTCTTGGGTTTTGCAAGCCTGCTGTTGATCAAAGAGTATGTTCTACACAGTACACTGAGGAGAAAATGAGATGATATATAAAGGCGAAAGAGATAAAGAGCATTGATAGAACATTCTCATACAGTTTGTTCTTTCTCCTTTATCACCACGTAGGCTAGTCACGGCTCACTTGAGGTAATTAAAATGCCTTTCTTTTAATATAACGTCATTATTCTATTCATGGATAAGATAGATGAGAGTTATTGGCTCAACACATACCGCTCACAATCAATTATCATTGCATGCTATGGGCAATGATCGTTAGCAGTAGCAAATTGCAATTCCAACAACGACATCATACTCTCACATGATAAATGCTGTCCGAAAAGCTGTAATCTGTAAATCGCAAACATTAATTCATTCTGAGAATCTGGAAAACGAGTGTCGAGTCACCAGGGTGTGATCGAATTCTCCCCCAGATCTCAGATCTACTGATTAGGGCGGCCTTATCGATTAAATGCTGAAGAATATCCTTGACAGGTGTGCTGGTTGGTGATCCGTAGTTACCAATTATGGGGGCGATTCAATGAGTACGTATACTGTGTACGCACAGTTCATTGGTACTGTGTGTCATAATTGGCACTTGTGTAGTGCCACTATTTGAAGACAGTGAACTGAAGTGGAGGTTTTTGCTATAACTTTAGACCGCTGCTATCATGATTCATGAATCGCAGTCAAGCCACCAGCCTTCACCTACGCTGCTCTTTCTACCTCCTGCGCCATTGCTCTCCCTCAAAAAATACTCGCACGTATGATGCGTGATGCCACGTACAAGCAACAAAATGGATGAAGGAATTTCTATTCGCTCGAACCCTTCCTTCCTTTCTTCATTTAGTAACACTGAAGACGTTACGTAAACCGTTCTCTTTTCATTTTACATTGGTAGCCGACAGGCATTTCCACTTAAAAATTACAGTTATGATACTTTTATATTCAGAAGTTGAATGATGTGTATGATTGAAACTTCTGCTAACTAACTAGTGACACAATGGGAGCTATGTTAATGACTCTAGAATAGATCATGGTTAGGCAGTTAGGATGTCATTTGACGCTTGAAAAGAAATTGTTACATCCCAGCACAGTGGCTTTCTACGAATTCCGTGAGGAGGGTTGTCGCTGTTAGTGTGTCCTAATTAGAGTCTTCTACTGCACTCTTGCTGATAATTACCTCACCATGATCAATCGTCCTTTGGCTATTGGATGCTGTTCAGTACATCAAGAATTAAATCATGATGATCCATCTCCTATTTGTCGAAGTCCCACGAGGCGGTTACAGTTCCTTCCTCTGATGCGCTTGAAAGTTGAAGACTGAAGTGTCTGCTTTATGTGATATCACTTAGTCTCTACTTCATTTGATTAAGTGGCGTCTCTTCAAAGTGAATGTACACTTTAACATGGAATGCAGATATAAAAACCAAATTCTCAGAAAAACTCAAATCGATCCCTGATGATCGGGATAATGAAACTTCAGACCTTTGATCTCTTCAAGGACTTAAATACTAAATAGTGGACACCGCTTATCAGCATCAAGTATACTGTATGATTACAATTTACAAGTATTCACCAGTGATACTCTTCATAATCATCTCTATCAACTTTGACAAATCTCTCTCGTTAGGCGCTCGTAGCAGTTCAAACCAATTTGCAAATCTACATCACTTCCGTCCTCGAAAGAACCTCTTGCAGGTAAACACAGCACTGTGCAGTGTGCCTGGTAAGCCATTTAGCAAGCGGTACCTGAAAGCTCGATAATCCGATGCAATAATCTTAAGCTTTGTTCGCCTACAGCGAACTAAAAAAGGTCATCTTCGCCACTCAGTGTTTCCAAGAAGTGTTGGGATGTCTGGGCTTCAATGAAGAGATCCATGATCTTCATTATTCTATGGATTCGTCTTGGATCTCTTTAGCATATGTCATTAAAATAACTTTTTGAATCTGTAGCTCCTCGCGTTTTGGATGATTGCATCGGGTGACCAAGTTTGGGCACGCAAGAAAGAAAATCAAGCAGTAGTAGGGACGGCATTGGAGTGCCTCAACAGTAGCAGGACGAATTCATTTCAATTATCATATCTCTCAGGATCGATCGAAGCCATCAAAGAATACTCTCATTGGCGTCTATTCTTCCCTAACAAGCATTTGATACTGACCGTCGTGGTTGAACGGGCGATGGTAGGGGATTTATCCTCAATCACGTACTCATCCAGAACGAAAGGTTCATTAAAAGAACAAGAAATTACAGGTGAAACGTCGCAAAGGAGTTTTTTGAACTGTGTAGTAGAACCTGGTATGGCCCGAACGAGACATACTGCTATAGCACGTTCCCTTGAACTGATCTCTAGGATAATTGCTGGAACCCTATTGAGTCAAATTCAAAGCAATCTCCACCCTAGTTTGACTCTCGGGCGATGATTATCCCTTCAGTAGTTCATGATTTATTGTATCCATCTCATATCCCAATATTTCCACTACGAGCAATCACATCTCGTGGAGCCACGTGATGTTCTTTTCAGAGCTTCTCGATTATGATTATGGCGCTATCAGCCAGATGTTCTCAGTTGGAAGTTAGACCAACAAACCATATCTAAACAGTCTAACCAATGGTCACCGGTCGCTAACCTTGTGAATCACTCTAACACTTTACACAGACGCCAAATCTACCAATAGCCTCCAAATGACGACCACCTCCTTAAGTGCAACCACCAAACGGTTACCCTACCCGTTAAGGCCACTATGCCCTGTATAAGAGAAAAATTGCCACCTCGAACAGAACTTCGACAACGTCACCGCAGCTTGTTCAAACCACCAGATTTCATAGTAAAAATGTCCAAGGTTTTCTTCGAGGTTACTTCTAACGGTATGTTTATCGTGACACTGTGAGAATTGACATTCAATTGGGACCCTGAGGTCCGAATGGCGAGGGTGTGTCCTAAGGGGTGAATGAAACGTGGTTGCAAGCAACTACAGCAATATTTACCAATTGAGGCACCAATTGAAATGATATCGACAAATCTTCCGAGCATAAGAATACTGACAACGATATTAGGCGAGCCAGTCGGTAAGATCGTCTTCCAGTTGTACAACGACGTTGTGCCAAAGACTGCTGAGAACTTCAGAGCTTTGTGTACTGGTGAGAAGGGCTTCGGTTACGAGGGTTCCCCATTCCACAGAGTCATCCCACAATTCATGTTGCAAGGTGGTGACTTCACCAGAGGTAACGGTACCGGTGGTAAGTCCATCTATGGTGAGAAGTTTGCTGATGAGAACTTTGCCAAGAGACACGACAGACCAGGTTTGCTGTCCATGGCCAACGCTGGTCCAAACACCAACGGTTCCCAATTCTTCATCACCACTGTCCCATGTCCATGGTTGGATGGTAAGCACGTTGTGTTCGGAGAAGTTGTTGAGGGCTTCGACGTCGTTAAGAAGATCGAGACTCTTGGCTCCCAATCCGGTGCTACCAAGACCAAGTTGGTTGTCTCCAAGTCTGGTGAGTTGTAAGTACCCTAATATGAATTGCCATAGTTGACTTTTATTTGATACTTGATTACTTGTATTTGTTCAGTTATGTGTATTGGTAGTACTACCCAATAGTTCCAATTATCCTGCCTCTTTGTCTGTGTGTTCCGCTATTGTCGGAACAAATTTAGTGTCTTGAGCCAACATGAAGTTTTTATCCTTTGAACTTATCAGGGACTGAGGCTCTTGATTACACTTATCAACAATCTAAGACTAACATACCAAGAATGAACTTCTCCTATGACATACGTAAGACCGCAAGGTCAATCCAGAACTACTTGGTGACAGACAAGCAACCTGAACTCACAGTCATAAGAAACGCAACCACCACTGATCAGTGGGGTCCCACAACGAAGCAGATGGATGCTGTGAAGGATCTATTTATCAAGAGTGAGCCTGAGTTCATTGTCGGCTTGATTATAAGCAGGATAAAGGAGTATTCAGTAGGTGGTGAAGATACGATGTATACTAAAGCTGTGCATTATTTGAACATGGGCTCAGAATGGATCATAGTGATGAAGTGCCTTAAGCTATTAAAGTATCTGATCGTGACGATGGATGATGATGTCATTAGGGTTATAAAAGAGTATATGAATGTGATACGAGCTGTGGGTGATTACAAGGATGATGAAGGTGATGTTAGAGCAAAGGCCTTGCAAAAGAAGGAGCAACATGAGGCCCTTCTGAAGAAAAGAGATGAGTTGATTGAGCTGGTGGAGGACGGTAATAAGAGGGATGAGCATAGGAAGATCTATATGAAATTACAATCCCAGGGGAGTATAGAGAACCAAGGTGAAAGAAGACATGACGATACTCCAAGCTACATGTCTGGATTTAAAGTCAAGCAATTGGATCGCCATAAGATGGTCACTTCGAACTTAAAGAGCGAGATCAGGAACGAACTAAGCCATAGCATTCAGAAGAAAAAAAGCCTTCCTGGATTCTATTCTACGATTGGCACCGGTGGAGAGTCGTTATTTGATGATGACGATGGTCAACAGAATGAAAATACCGAATGATTCCTACAACAGAGATTCTAGGAAAATCGAAAAACGCTTCTTTCAATTCTCGATGCTCAAGTTCTTTATATCTAACTCATCTTCATCGCCTGCAAGACCCTTCTCAAAGATCTCCTTGCCCGTTAGTTTACCCTTGTGATACTGTTTCTTTCTAAGTTCGATTCTCTCATCAATGCCCATTTCTTTTCTAAAATTGAGTCTCCATTCGTCATAGGATTCTTTTGTGACTTTTGTACCGTAGAACTTCTTTTGTTCTTCACGTTCTTTCACTAGGAGCTCCTCGTCGTGTTTCTTTTGCATCGTTTCACACTTATCCTCAAAACGCTGTTCAGCCATGTCCTTAAGACTCGAGCATAGCGCAAATACGGAGGGCATCCCAATCTGCTCTTCTGCCTCTCCGTTCAACTTCTGAATGAACTCCTGGATATCACTTTGACAAAACTCCACCAGTTCGGATATGATCACTGGTTTGTTATCCTGCGCTTCTTCATCGCTATCCTCCTCTTCTTCATATTCCAACTCTGGCTCTTCAATATCAGCGTCAATATCTAGCTCAGGGACCACCTCAGGGTATTTGTCAGGGTATGTGACATGCAATGTGAGGATATGAGTTCTTTCGCTAGACGTATCAAGCCTCAGCGTAATGTTATACTGTGTCTCGTCCACCAATTCCAGCTCATCTGGGTATATTGATTGTAGGATCTCAAGCTCCTGCTGCTGTTCTTCCTTGTAATCCATCGTAGTTTCTGCCGCCTTGCCGGAAAACTCTCCTCACGATGCGCCCTTCCTCTTCCGCTGTTTCAAAGTGTTGATGGAAATTTGGAAGAGAACCGTCCAGTTGTGGACGGAAGTAATTGAAAAAAAAAACATTTGTTCCACCATGCACCTAAAAATGCAGTACATTGTAGCCAACTGCAATCTTCATATGACAAGAGCTTTACTGCATCATAATTCAAGTTAATTAGGGCACAATGCATACAGTACATACAATTGCAAACCGCTCCCCATACATTGATCGAGCCCTCTAGGACATACTCTGCACTCATTTACTGGCATCAATTGATCAGTTTTTTGCCACATCAGAAGGGTGTGAATCAGTCCACCAGGTTGGATCTGTTTCGTCTTGATGAATATCCTGGAACAAATGAGAGAATTGGCGAAGAAAGGTGCAAAGTTGAACATGAGAACGGAGAAGGCAATTCGCAAAAGTTACAATCATCCATCGTTATAGAGCCAAGAGATCAAAGCAGTGTTGAACTAATATGAAGTTGAACGCCCCACTTCTATTCATTGTTGTCTTTTGGCACTATTTATAGGCTTTTCTTTTCTAGATATATATAATGTTTGTGTTCTGCTGTTTCTTTCTCCTCTTGTTGCTTGTTGGTGATTGAGGCGGTCTCTGTTCTTCTTAACTTTGGAGATTCTTTGTTTCCACCTCCGCAGCTTGACTCTACTACACAATGAAACTTCAACATGGTTAAACTAGAGATCAAGTACAGGTTGGTGCTACTGAGATGCATTGGGACTTAGTTGTTATTGTGATGGCGACTGTTTTGTTTGTTATGGTTGAGAGGTAATCTTTGCTTGGTTTTGGTCTTCAACTATATGGCCATTGGCTCCTACATTGATGCCAATCTTGGTGCGCCTATCTAGAGCCTTGGAACGAGTGAGAGGTATAGCAGCTATCACCAGTGACCATATGGTTTAATGTGATTTCCTGTGTATAGATTATTATCAAGGTGACGTTTGTTGAGTGGTGATTCGTACAGCTAACACATTCGCGAAGTTATGTTAGCACTCGTCATGTGAATGTCATATGATGTCCATAGATCAAATTCTGAAAAAAATCACTGTGCACGGATCATGACCAAGAAATTTAGATCACATAATGAAGCAGATTTTCTGACGTAATAGATCGCAAAATTTACACAATTTTGACATCCGGACATTTCTATGAAAATTTATGGCAGATGAGCTGCATTTTAAAGAGGTTTCAACTGCTCGTTTTGATATCACCGATCTACTGTCGTACGCCTGGAATTGATAGACTACCGGTTAGGATATGGAGCTTACAGAACTATTGGCCGAAACGCGCAAGCTGATTCTCACAGCGCAGTTTAAGGAGGCCCTCAAGCTTCTTAAAAAGTATTCAGAGTTCATTGATACTCCAGAAGTTTTTCAGGTATCTGGTGAGATCTATCTGGAATTGGGGAAAGTTGATAAGGCTTTCGACAAGTTCTCTAGAGCTCTTGAGTTAGACCCGGAGGGAGAAAAGGGCGCAGAGAAATTTCTCTACTTGGGCCAGATTATTGGTGGTACAAAAGGTATTGAATTGATCGACAGAGGTATCCTCGTCCTCTCTAAGGATGCCTCAAACACCAAAAAGTTGAACCAGAGCATATTTGCACAGATTGAAATCTGGATGACCGACCTGTGTATGCTCCCTGAAGCCGAGGCCAAATGTAATGAGTTGATTGAACAATCCCTGAGGCTTGATGATCAGAACCCAGAGAGTTGGAGTTTATTGGCCAACATTAGAATATCACAACAGAGAGATGACGATGCTATTGAGGCCATTGAGAAATCATGGTCTTTGTTCAAAGAAAAGAAGGAAACCCTGGAACACGATTCAGGTTTCAACAATGAATATCTGGAATTAGTTCAACCATTGATAACCTTAGCAAAGATCGCTTTGGAATTGGGGCTCTATGAACAAAGCATGGAGATCTTGACCAACATCCATGATATTGATGAGGATAACGCTGAGTGTTATTATCTAGAAGGTTTTACTAACTACCTCTACATCAAAAAGACACAATATTTCCAGAGAAACCAGGAGTTCAACCCAGATCTATTCGAGCAGTTCACATTACAGGGTGTCAAAGGTTTTGAGGAGAATGCAGCACTGGCTAAGTTGGCATTCGAGAAAGTGCAAAAGATCTCACAGTTCCAAGATTTTGACCCTGAGATTTTAATCCAGACGGAAGAGTTATTGCAGCAACTGCAAGGCGTCCAAGTGCAATTAGAAGACGACGCCATTAATGAGGATAATTGGGAAGACGTCATTGAAGATCAATGAAGTTTAATGTCATATGGATAATTCAGATAATTTTATAGTGTGCGTGTCCGTGTCGTGCGAGTCCTTCGGTACTTCATCTTCTGGGATAGTGTCAATAACTTCGTGTGTTCTTTCAGAAGATTCTTCATCCGTAGACAAAACCTCTCCTTCATCCTCCCAGTCGCTCTCGTGTTCCATAAGGCCTTCGAACATCTGTTTAGGTTCTGTATAATCGTCGTCTTCTTGCCTCTGTCTCTCCAGTTGCACGTACTCTTCTGGTATGAGCCCAATGTCGCCATTGCCATCTTCAGCAACGAGCCAGCCTTGACCATACCGGTAGTTGATCCATATAACTTGTCCTGTCCTTAGCGCTATTTCGTTATCGTTCTCCGGTGTGAAGTCGAACAATGCCACAGCCTGTCCATTGATCTCATCATCCTCGGTATCTTCCTTGTCCAAGTTTGCGTCCACTAGATGGTTATACGAGCCATAATGAAGCTCGCTAGCTTCTGTATAGGCAAAGTCTCTGATGGATATCTCCATGGTGTGTGGATTCCCGTGTTGTCTGTGTGTTTCAACGATGATAGTTTTATGCGGATATGGTGAAGTTCGGTGTCAAACCGCTCTTGGGCCTAGTTCTTAAGTAGGGTAACCCCTTTGCGGTTGCTTGTCTATACATAAAATGGGGTGTTGTGGGCGATGATGTTATGAATTTCCGTGTGTCACATAGTACTATCTGGATGGTACAAGTTCCTATCTGTCCTTTTCTGTTTTAGGTTGTGGTGGCGGTGGCGGTGACGTTGAAATTGACGTTACGGAGAACGAGCCTTCAACAGAAACAACTTTAAACTCAGTAGGGAACTACAACAGACGGCAGAACAAACAACAGGGAAAAAACAGACAATGACAACGAACCACAAACCGACGTTCGAGTCCAGAAGAGGAAGAGAGCTACATACAAACATTCTCCACGCCAGAGATCAGCCGGCCCATAAGCAGCTGAAATACAGGAATGCAAAGGGCAAGCTGGAAGAGTTGAAGAAGGAACTGGTGGAGAGAGAGAGCGGACCTAGGGAGAACATTGAGGAAGAGAACAAGAAAGAGATAACAGAGGAGTCATACAGCGAGAAAAGAAGAAGAATACAGGAGAGTTATGCTGATGAAAGCAATAGCAGTGATGGTGATGATGACAGTGATGGTGATGATGACAGTGATGCTCACAGCGAAGAGGACGATGAAGCCGAGCTCTTGAAAGAACTGCAGAAGATCAAAAGAGAAAGGGAGCTACAAAAGGACCAGGAGCAAATCCAGCAGCAAGAAGTGGAGCTACACCAAAATAAGCCTTCAAAGAGTTGGAGACAAGACTCGATGTTCAAAGAGAACAATAAGCAACGAGAAGAGCACTATGTGAATGACCTGATCAGATCGGATTTCCACAAGAAATTTCTGGATAAGTATGTGAGGTAATTTTACATCATTGTTTGATTTTCCCAGTAGTTTCATCTTGATCCCCATCCCTCTTAATCATCTCCATGGCCCTTACTTTTCTCCTAGCCCGAGGCATCGAAATATATGCCATCTGAAATTTTCAACATCAACAATCAACATCAATAATAATTGAAGATAGAAAAAGAGAACAAAATGGAGAACGTTAAACTACGCCATGAGTACTCTCTCTTGCGAATCCTCTATCACAGGAACAAGAACCAACACCGTGTTGCCAAATGGTGGAGAGATCTGAACGCTTTAAAGAGACGTTTAACTAAGTTGATTAGTACAAAAGACTTGCAATCAAAGCAGTGTTACGACTTAGTTTATAAGTTAAAGAAGCATACGATACCGCAGTGTTATAGATCTTTCAATAACATAGTGGCTCTGGGCCAGTTTATCACACTTGGTTTGGTTCTCTTGGGTTTATTGGCTAGAATTAATAGCTGTATTGATGAGTTAGGTGTGGAGCTGAAAGTTGAAATCCAAAAGCAGGTGATACAGAGGAATGAAGTTGTTATCAATGATCTAGGTGACGATCTGGGTGAGGCTATCGAGCATGTGGATTCTGCTCCTCTTGCGACATCTTCTATGAAGAGCATGAAAAGTGAGACTATCAAGACGCCCAAGAAAGAAAAGAGAAGAAAAGACACTACTGAACATACAAACAAGAAGAAAAAGAAAAGGTCAGCGATTGACGATATCTTTGGTTAAAGAATTGATTAATATAAGGTTCACTTCAAGTACTTTTTGGCCCAAGTCGGCAAGACAAACGAACTCTCGTGGATTTCACTGTTATAGTACTTGCACAAGTGAGACTCATTGTCCAAAGTTCTCAAGGGTGTTTTTAATGATGAAGACGCATCCTTGGAACAGATCATTAAGCCAAGTTGCCCAGAGGTATAAGTTGGAACCATTGTATAACAGTACTCAACTCTTGGGAAAACTTTGCTCATCAGAGACTTCAAGTGTTGTAATAGTTCAATCTTGAGCCACACATTTTCAGAAGCTTGCATTATCACGATACCATCATCATGGAGACAACGGTTCAAGAGTTGGAAATAGTTCTGTTCATAGAACACTGCTGCTGGGCCATCTGGATCTGAGGAATCTGTAATAATGACATCGAATCTCCTATCTGTCTCTTGTAAGAACTTGAACCCATCACACAGGTTTACGGTGATGCGTGGATCATCAAACGATCTACTCATATTTGGCAGATACTTCTTGCTCAACTCTATAACTGTAGCGTCAATCTCCACGAGTATGATCTCCTCAATCTCAGGATGTTTCAACACTTCTCTAAGGACACCACCGTCACCACCACCGATGACTAGAACGCTCTTTGGGTTGGGATGTGAAAGGATAGGAATATGCGTAATCATCTCCTGATATGCGAACTCATCACGCTCAGAGACTTGGATAATGCCGTCAAGGACCAGAACGTTACCGTAGTCTGTGCTCTCGAATACTAGGATCTGGAGGTGTTGTTAGTATATCAGTCACATTTTATTTTCCTGTGAGAAGTAGGAAAACAACAGCATACGTCTTGAAAGGCCGATTTTCCGGTATATAAGATCCTCTTTACACGGAGCTCGAGTGCCTGGCCTGGGAAGGATTCGTCAGAGACTTCTCTGAACCAGCCATCTTGGATGGTTGAGTGCGTGAGGGTCATAGTCGAAGTGAAAATGAGTGGAATGGGATAGTCTGGATGGTTAGCAAAGAAGCTGTGGGTGGGCTCCGTTTCTTCATAGAGGGAGGGAGGAAGGAAGTTTTTTAAAGGTACTGTGAGCAGCTGTAATCCCACAAGCAGTACATCAGGCTCTGCATCTTCAAATAGCGATCCGATGCTAAAATTACTTCAGTATAATTCTCATCATCACAGGAGTACATCCACTAACTTTGGTCTAATCTATCCAACCAGAACATTCCTAAATCTCTCATAATTGAAAGAATCCCACAGCTCATCGCTGCTTACGTCACAGAAACTCCTCCTCCAAGCACAGAAAATTTTGTTCTCGGTGCAAGCGATGAGCTGCCAAAAACTTGTTGTAAAATCTACAGACTGTGAGAGATTGGAGAAGGTTAATATGCCTCTCAAGCACCCATTCCACATTGTACTATCCAACAACCAAGGTGATGTTCTTTTTACTGCTGCAAAGAACCAAATCCAGGTGTTTTCTGCTAAGGATGGCTCTAGATTGGGCTCATGGGTCGATGACATTGACACCACAGTCACATTGAAAGAGAAGATAAAGAAGGAACAGGAGAGACAGATTCAGGAGAATGGCGAGAGTGCCAAAAAGAAACGCAAGTCTAATAACTCTGAGCCAAAACTGCCGACCCCTGGTGCCGGCGCTCCCACCGTATACAACCATGTCAGAGCTCTTCAGTTGACCAAGGATGAACAATATATGATCTGTGCTACTGATTCTGATAAGGCGGGTATCATCTTTAGGTTGGACTTCAACAAAGAGAACTGTCTGGAGTTGCTTAAGAGGCAGCCATTCCCAAAAAGGCCAAGTGCTATCACTTCTACAACAGACGGGAAGACTGTTCTATTAGGTGATAAGTTTGGTGACGTCTATAAGATTCCAGTGGATAACTGTGAGCCTACAGAGGTGAACTCTGAGACTGATCCAGTGCTCGGACATGTCTCTATGCTAACAGATTTAACATTGGTTAGCCATGAAGATCAAGAATTCCTTATCACTTGTGATCGTGATGAACACATTAGAGTCTCACATTATCCACAGGGGTTTGTCATTAAATCATTCCTCTTTGGCCATGAACAATTTGTCAACACTTTGTTGGTTCCAGGATTCCAACAGAACGTATTGATCAGTGGTGGTGGTGATGATTTCATCTGTTCTTGGGACTGGGTGAAAGGTGAACAATTGGATAAGTTTGATATCAGATCTTTGGTGGACTCTCAGTTGGATGATTCCCATTTTGCACCATCCAAGTTCCAAAACGAACAAGGTGACTTGAAAGAGATTACAATTTCGCAATTAATTGAGTTACCAAATGCCATTGGTGTCCTCGTTGAAGCCACCAAGTGTGTGTTGATCCTGAAATTGAGAGACGGTAAGTTGTCGTTGGAGAAGATTGTCCAATTACAAGATAAGGTGATCTCTATCACCTCTTCTGGCGATAAGATCATCGCCTCTGTGGAGAATGATACTGAATTACTTCAATCTATTGACTTAACTACTCTTGAGTTGGCCCAAAGTGAAGCATTGGATAAGATCTCTCATAATTCCAGCGTGGAGATCGAATCAAGGGAGCAGTTGTTCCCATTGTATAACGCTTACCAACTACGTAAACGAAGTGAGCATTAATAGAATTTATGCATACGATATCATATAGTGACTGCTGAAATCATGTAGATGAAACTGCCATCCTGCCTCTACTTGGGGATAGATTCCAGTCCAATATTACGCTTTCGAACAATTCGTTATGCAACAATTAGTGTGAGAGCTTCTCTGTGATACACATAGATGCTGTAGAGTCATTCTCATGACCTCGAACCCAGCAGATCGATCAACAACGTCGTAGTAAGGGGATTCATCGACAGACCGAGCTCTGCAACACGCAGCTATTAAGAGCTATATATACGTACTGCGAAGTGCCCAGGGAACAGATTTCGGCAGCTAAGGTACAAACTTCCGACACCTTGTCGGAACCTCAATTCTAGCCCACCAGTCTTCACTAGGCGGGGCCTGGAGTAAAACAAGAGATTCAGAGAAAATCATGTTGCACGATCTGATGTACGTCGGTGGATTACTAAACCAGTTGAAGAGACATGACATCACATGACTCGTTAAGGGAGTCTTTGTTCACGGATTGTAGTAATACAATTACAATAGTAACTAATTGGTCGGAATGACGCGTCTTTCTGAAAAATATTGATGAGTGAAGCATGAAACAATATAACGCATATCATGGATAGCAATGGAATCGATGTTCACTACTTAATACTTATGGTGCTCCGAGAATATTCATGTGGTTAACTTGCACCAGCTGAAGTACCAGAAGATCTGGAAATCAATACGTAGTAAAATCAAGAGCATGTTGAATAAGAGCGGAAGGCTAACCCAATGAGGTGCTGCCATAGAACCTCACCAGAATAAACATGTATGAGCATTGAAAGCTAGTCCGAACAGTAACGATGAATAGATGAAGTGATGAAAAAAACAATTCTACTAAAGAGATGAATTCCACCTCTAAGGAATTGATCCTTCTTTGCCAAAACGATCATATTTTCCTTGGATTATATTTAATTCATTTTGGTGAAATTACTTAAAAAGACTTAATACCGTACCATCAATATTAGGAAAATTCTAAGGAATTTAGTAATCGAAGCTAGAACGTTCAACTTTACACTCATGATACAGAATGTATGGAAGAATCCTTTATAATGCAATTACCCTCGCGTCGATACTAATATACGATAATCGTAATTATGAAGCATTCAAAAAAAAGTGCTTCCACTCAGAGTCGAACTGAGGATCGCTACATTACTAGTGTAGCGCCTTACCAACTTGGCCATAGAAGCTTGTTCGGTTTTTGAAAAAGTTATGCCATTTCTCATCAAAAGAGGACCGTTTTTTTTCTTTTCACGAATTTATGACCGCCTTCTGTGGCGCAAACTGCGGCGTCGATTTTGACATGAAAACCTTCAAACAAAGACACTGCGAGGATAAAAGGGTTCACGGTGAGGAAATGGTGGAAAATTACTTTTTTTTTTTTTTTTACCTGTTAGAATTCTCAATACTCCAAGAGCTGAAAGAAAAGGATGCTCTGGAGAAAGAATAACGCCGTCGTGGAAGAGGCATCTGTAAAAAGGGCACCATCGGATCTTGAATCTCAAGAGAAAGATGGTTCAACTGAAGCATTTGACCCAGATACTGGTGTCAAGAGAGCTCTGAAGGATCGTCATATCTCACTGATTGCGCTGGCTGGGATCATCGGACCCGGTATCCTCGTTGGTGCTGGTATCACTCTGAGAACTGGTGGTCCATTGGCTTTGCTCATCGGTGTTGTATTAATTGGATTTGTGGCCTTCAGTATTATGATCTCCCTGGGTGAGATGATCAGTATTTATCCTAGCGGTAATGGCTTCACCACCTTGGCTCGGAGATTCCATAGTAATGCCCTGGGTGCTGTGAGTGGGTATAACTATGTCATTGTCTGGTTCTGCGTGTTGAGTAACGAATATAACACATTGTCTTCTATCATGACATTCTGGGATAAGGAACAGAAGGTCCCACTGTACGGATACATCCTACTCTTCTGGGTATTCTTCCAGGCGTTCCAGATGCTTGGGGTGGAAGCTTTTGGTGAAGCTGAATACTGGCTGGCGTTGGTCAAGATCTTTGGCCTCATTGCCTACTATATCTTCTCCATTGTCTATATCTCTGGTGGTATCAAAGGTACACCAGCGTTTGGTTTCCACTACTGGAATGATCCAGGAGCCTTAACCCATGGATTCAGAGGTATTGCCTCTGTGTTTACCTATGTTAGTACTTTCTATAGTGGTGTTGAAGGTATTTCCACCACTGTTAGTGAAGCAAAGAATCCGCGTCATGCTATACCAAAGGCCATTAGACAAACTGTGTTCAGAATCATCTTCATCTACGTGTTCATTGCTATCTTTTACGGTGCCACGGTCCCTTCGAATGACCCAGCGCTGTTGTCTTCTGAACGTGCATTGAAATCACCAATCGCTATTGCTATAGTCAACGCGGGGTGGGCCGGTGGTAATGACCTCGTGAATGCCTTCATCCTCGTGACATGTCTCTCTGCCGTCAACTCTTCTATCTATATTGGAAGTCGTACTTTGACGAACCTTGCTTCTGAAGGATTGGCACCAAAGATTATCGCATGGAAGAATAGAAGAGGTGTCCCCGTGGTAGCGATCACCGTCATGAACCTTTTAGGTCTTATCTCCATTATGAACGTCTCCACCGGTGCGTCGAATGCATTCGGTTACATCGTTAACATCTCTGGTGTCGCTGTGTTTATCGTCTGGGGCATTATTAGTTATACCCATATCAGAGTGAGAAAGGCTTGGGAGGTTCAAGGATTCGATCTGGATCAGTTACCTTATAGAACGAGATTCTTCCCATGGGTGGCATGGTTTGGATTGATTGCCAATGTGTTCTTGGCCTTAGTGCAAGGTTGGACTACATTATCACCCTTTGTTGCTGGTGATTTTGTTGATTCTTACATCTTATTACCGTTCGCTTTTGTTATCTACGGTATTGCTGCATTTTTCAAAGGCTTCACTGTTGTTGATCTATCAGAATTGGATCTCGATGAAGGTCGCCGAGAGGATATTGATCTCAGTGAGGACCTGGGTGGTGTCCCGTGGTTTAAGAAATTGTGGAATTCTCTATAATGTCTCATTCATTAGTTGCGTTGTTTAATAAACAAAGACTTTTTCTGGTTTATCGTCTGCGTAGATCCACTCTTTCATCTGTGTATCTTGATGACTCAAGTGCCATTCTTTGAGCTTCCAATTGTTCTGCCATATGAATTCACCTAGCTGATGATCTCGTGAGAGCATAGTGTGCACGAATACAGAACTTGGTGAATCATCAAAGATCTCTTTGGCTTTGGAATAGTGATATTTCAACCTCGAACACGGATAGTTCAGAACGGCTCTGAAATATATGATCAAGAGTAGATGATACCACTGCTCGTCTTTAGGTGAATGGCACAACTGAGAGCCTTGTCTCACCAACAGATCCTCAAACTCAGCAAGCACTTTGGCGAAGTTTCTTGAGTTCATATTGACCGATCTGAAATATCTCTTATGGTTCATCAATTGACAGATTTGGGAATAAAGGAATACCAGATTTTGGGAGATCCCATAGACAGAGACCTCTTTAGATTTGACATCTATCCTAAAGGCATCAACAATCTCATCGTTGGCATCATCATCCTCTTCCTCTTCCCCATTGTCCTCTTTGTCAGCATCATCATTAGAGAAATGAACTGTGAAAGTTGGCGGCGCAGGTTCATTATCGTCATCGACTTCCTCAATGTGTCTGGGAACTTTGATGATCCTATCCTTCGGAGTATCACTTATAGAGATGTCAATCTTCGCCAATGGCCTCTGATGCTTCAATCTAACGGCCTCCTTCAAGTTCTTCAAAAGATTATAGTTCGGATCAAGCATATCAGCATAAATACGTGAAAATTTGGAGCAGAATGAAAACTGTCCAGGGTTGATCAAGATGTCCGTGGCCTTAAAGAACTTGTAATATTGAGACATTAATGAATCTTGCGGTTCATAGTTGAATATTTGAGGGTCATAGATACCCAGAGTGGTGTTAATCATGATCATAAGCACCATTAGAATTGAAAAAGATTCGTAATTTCGTAAATGTTGTTGTTCGTGTTGGAATATCGTGAGGATCTTTGATCGGAATGATATGGCCTTGTTGATTGATGCAGTATTCTCGGCTTTGGATTTGTATAGAATTGTCACTGTTATGACTGATAGCAGAAGAGCACGGTCCAATGGTGACTCATCTAGAATATACCTTCCTAGAACCAATTTAACTCTATTGGAGAGCTGATTTTGAATCTCGGTATCAAAAATCAAAGGAATGAGGTCAATGAAAGCTCGCATCTGCTGTGAATCCGCCAGAATATCAAAATTGGTGCACTCCATGGTCTCGGTGCTGTTGTTTGTCCTCTGTGTGATATTTCTCATTATCTGAAACTGAGATTTCTGTTCCCTAGGAGTCATAACTCTGGAGAACACCGAAGACTGAGCCGTTGATATTGAGGTGTTTGTTCTTGTCATTAGCGATGGTATCCCTTGATTCAGTCGCAGAACAGAGAAGGGGCCCACTTGATCCTTCCCATTATCCAACTCATTGAGATCATCATCGACATCATCATAAGTGTCATATAACCACCATCGCACCAGGTCTATACTTGATCTTGACACACCTTGCTCCAGTTCCTCATCCTTGACACCGCCATTTAGCAACTTCATTTCACCATCGGTGTCAACAACCAACTGGCTAGACCAGTTCAACTTGATATCGTACCCTTCACATTGTAACTTGGACCTCTCGCACCGTTGACACACGGGTCTTGCGGCATCACACTTCACTTTCCTACGTCGACACGTCCAGCACCCCACAAAGGATCTCTTATACACCTTTGACCTCTTTTTCGGAGGCATTTGTTTCCTATTAGTCTTATTGTCTCTGCTCTTTTTTAGTGTTGAAGTTGTGTTTCTGTCCCGGATTGAGTTAGATCTCTGAGCTTTAGCAGCAGCGATAGCCGAGCACAAAGCGCAGTTTCGGATATCGCTGCCTTTGTGAGGGAAAGAATAGTTTGGAAGGTGGATTTGGTAAAATCCGGAAAAAGTGTATAAGAGGACATAAATCACATAAATAGGCTATTTGTTAGTATTTTAGCTGAGTATCAAACCTGTGACACCGCCGCAACAACGTATTCGCTTATCTTCTCCCTCTTTTTTCTCTCTTCGCCCGCACGGGCAAAAGAATGTGCCACTTCTTTCTCCGCGACCCGCTCGCTGTGGGCACTTCTTGTCTGTTTGAAACTGAATAAGCGGGAGGATTTGTGAGTACATTTAGTAGTAAAGTACTAGAAATGAGTCTATATATGAAATTATCTAGCTCTACTTCACCGGAATACCCGAAATCGTAGGATTTCTAACTCCAGAACCTCCTCCTCGCTTATCACTGTCGCTTCTATCTTGCAGTGACGGCGCCATGATCCTTGACCGAGATCAAAACCCTTAAAAAGTATAAAAGGGTGAGAAGAAAAGCCCTTTGGTTGTATGTCTTTCTTGTTTCACTCTTCAAATTACTATCATACTCATATGAAAAGACTATACACACTGCCAGTACAACGTCTCGCGAGAGGACTCAACACTAGCACGGCCACAAAGGCAACCGTCTCTGCTGCCAATGCCATCCACAACACTCCGCCGCCATCGCAGCATACAAAGTCCTACTTGGACTCCCTCAGCAACAGAATGCTCTTTAACTACGCTGCCATTGGTCTTTGCACTTTGAACAAACCAATCTTGAACATCGTGATCAGGATGTTCCCATTTCTCCCTACCCAACTGCTCGACTTCTTTATCGGTAAGATCTACTGTGGTGGTGCTACTCCAAAGCAAGTTATCCAAACTGGTGAAGATCTCTCTAAGAGAGGAATTAACAACATGATGCTCTCGTTGACTATTGAGGACTCTGAAGGTACCAAGAACATTGATATCAACTACATCGTTTCTGAGACTATCAAGTCAGTGGACACCATTTTGAAACCGCACATTTTAAAGCTGGTTGAGTCTGGTTCCCATGGCATCAACGATATCCCGCCTGGATATATCGCAATAAAACCTTCCGCTGTTATTTCTAATCCTGTTAATGTGCTATTGAACTATAAGAACTCTGAGTATAAAGAACAATGGAACGAGTTGAACAATAACTGTGCCAAGATCATTCAAAGAGTTGCTGAATTAAATACTGAACTTGCCAAACAATACCCGGAGCGTAGGTCTCCTTTTTTCGTCGCTATCATTGATGCTGAAAAGTACGATTTGCAGCAAGGTGTCTACCAATTACAGAGAAATCTATATCAACGCTTCAATAAGGCTGATGGATTGGTCCAGGTTGTTGGTACCATCCAGATGTACTTGAAAGATGCTATGGACACTGTTAAGTTGGATGAAAAGTTGGCTAAGACTCATAATTATAGAGTTGGTTTGAAACTTGTTAGAGGTGCTTATATCCACTCTGAACCTAACCGTGGAGTTATCCATGACACAAAGGAAGACACCGATATCTGTTACAACAGTGGTATTCAATACGTCTTGAAGGACTTGGCTGAAAACTCTGAGAATGCTACCTTGGGTCACTTGGTTGTTGCCTCTCATAATGGTAAGTCATCCCGTATGGCTGCTGATTTGGTTACTACTTCTACAAATCCAGTGTTCAAGTCAAACGTTGTTCTTGGCCAATTACTCGGCATGGCTGATGACGTTACGTACGACTTGATTGAGCATCAAGGTGTCAAGAACATAATCAAGTATGTTCCATGGGGCCCACCATTGGAGACAAAGGACTATCTCTTAAGAAGATTGCAAGAGAATGGCGATGCTGTGAGAAACGACAATGGCTGGCCATTGGTGAAGAATGTGCTAAAAGTTTACAAGAACAGATTGTTTGGTTAATGGCTATTTTGTATAAATACTTGATTTTAGGGGAGTTTTACATAAATGAGAGATTGCATTATAATACATTTTTGATCTACAAAGATGATGAAACTATGTGTAAGATGCGATGTATTTTCTTCAGTATGGATAATGGTATATTGTCACTTCGTATGCAATGGGTCCATTTCAGTATGACG
Organism: Williopsis saturnus; assembly: GCA_003709245.3. Lineage (NCBI taxonomy): Eukaryota > Fungi > Ascomycota > Saccharomycetes > Phaffomycetales > Wickerhamomycetaceae > Williopsis > Williopsis saturnus. The sequence goes on from PPNR03000014.1 coordinate 92,258, forward strand.
GATATGTGTTATTGTATGCATATACCATCTCTGGTGTTATTTCGTCGTCAGAATCGTTATTATCAGTGTGGGTCTCCGTTTTGATGTTGTAAAGTTTACCATTTTCTAGCTTGATGTTCTCCGTTATGGTGTCTAAGATGGGAGTTTCAAATTCGTCATCTGATTCCTCGGGTATTGAGCTTTCTGGTATGTATTCTTCTTTCTTCAGAACAGTCACTGACTTGGGGAGAATATTCTTGTAATAAGGATAAGGCGCGTCATCAGGATGTCTCTGACATAGATCCAAGTAGTATTCTTTGCCTCCAATTTCATCCATGAGTTCAAGCACTTTCCTATTTCTTGTGGATAATGAAATGTCTTCAAGCTCTTCTGTCTCCTTCATAAATATCTTGAGGATCTTATGTTCCTCTTCTTCGTCAATTACTTCAGGTTCAACTTCTTCGTGTGAGATTTGCTGAGTTGGGAAGAAGTACTTCGACTTGAGAGGAGTCCGAATGAGATCAAATGCATTCTCTGTTTCTTCATCGTATTCTCTTGTCATTTTATATTTCTTCATGAGCTTTCTGAAATAGTAATATGTGTTCAACGGTCTCTTGAGCCCAAGCTCAAAGACTGTCTGGTAGACTTCAGAAGAGGTCACCCAAAATGCGATTTCACCATTGTCTGGTTGTTTATAAAATGACACGAGACCAGTGTTATGAAGCTTGACCTTAATCAATTCCACTACTATTTTTTTGATGAGTTCTCTGGCAACTTGTTCCAAGCTGTTATGAATTGCTTGATTCAGTTTAAGTGACCGGATTCTGTCTGTGTGCTCCAAGCTGTGGAAATCAATCATCGGTATCAGTGAATCTCTATTCACTATTGTTTCTGAAACATCACTAGCGAGATCCTCTTTCTCGTATCTACCCTCTTTAAAGCACAGCTTCCTCTCTGTATCTAACGCAAGGTCGTTCACTTCCATGGCCTCGGGAATCTCAGCATAGCTCATGAGTCGTTTTTTATACATTGGCTTCAACTTGTGGCTCTCTAGGTCTCTCTTCAACACATTGTAATAGTTTCTGATCTCTAGCGTGCTCTTTCTTGGTAGATGTTGTTTAATCTTGTCCATCTGACGTATACCGTAGCGTCCCAAGAACGTAAAGAACACCTCCTTCTCTAGCGCTGACCACCGTGTACCAACCACAGAAGGGCAGAATCTGCTGTTACCTACAAAGCTGATGTGTGAAGCGTGCAATTTGGTTTCTCTGGGTCCATACAGGAACTCATCTCGTTCCAGCTCAAAGAACTCATTGTACTTCTGCCTGTCTAACGAGGGTCTGGGCCGTACCTTGTACTTCTTCCTAGAGGGATCCGGTATCTGATCTGCCCGTTCTCTCTTAAACGGTGGCGCACCCATCCTCATACCTCCTAAATCCGCTTGTGTGATTTCAGTTACCCTTTAGCTATTTACTCTTTTCTGTGCTTCTCTCATCCGGTTTTTCGAGTGAAGTTTTGATCAACACTTTTAATTCCCTCCTCAAGAACAACAAAAACGCAGAAAGAGAAACTATGGAGGCTGAAGCGCTAAGTATTATCAAACTACGGGACGACATCCTAGAGGAAGAAAGTACGAGGAGTAGGCGGCTTCTTTTGGAGAAGAAAATACGGGGAACCTACGCCAGGAAGTCGCAGTATGGCAAATACATAAAGAGAGGACGGTACGACTTGGTGGATGGGACATCCAGGAAGCACAGCTTCACGAAGAGGGAGAAGATAAACGGATTGTTTGAGATGCAGTACGCGACACGGATAAAGCGAGAGCTGGAAACGCACCAGAGTGGCGTGGAGAAAAGAAAGGAGAAGAGGATGAGAAAGACTCTCACCATCAATGAGGACTTTTATGACGATTTTCCAGAGTCCTCTCAGACACAAAAGGAGGAACGAACGCCAGAACCTTTGCTACAACAGCCTATCGCTGTTGCTCAACAGATGCCCAATCTCCAGGTTATGACTCCTGAATTGCAAAGAGCATTCTTAGCAGCGATGCAATCGCAAAACATGAATCCCCCGTTCTTTCATCAACAAGCTTGGGCTTCAGCTACAAATCATTTTGGCTTGACGCCCTATACGATTCCATACGCTATGCCCTATGGGATTCCTGTGATGCCTATTCAACCACCGCAGGGACAGCCTCCACACCAAGAGGATCAACTTCCTCCTCCTCCTCCACCACCACCTTACAACTAGTAGTGTAGAATAGAACGTTTATTACATACAGTCACTCACTTCCGTAGAAATTTCTTGAATCTCTCTCTTTTACCACCTTTTGTTGGTGATTCTGTAAGATTGGCTGGTGATGGTGTCTGTCTAGATGGCTGGTACTGTTGCTGAACAGCTTGTTGCACTTGCTTCTTCTCATTCTCCAATAGGTAGCGGGGAGGTTCAGTCGGTCTTGAGAGCTTCCAGTCAATGAGTAAATGCAAGTTCTCTCTTGGGACGCTCAGGTTGTGTACTTGTTGAATGAAGGAATATGGTGTCAGCACCTCATCAGATCCGATAATCACATCCTTCTCCCATTTCGAAGATAACTCATATGCGGTTCTCATCTCTGAATGGGTCATTCCACCAGCGATAAAGTAAAAAATTCGCTGTCTTGGTGCCTGGTATGCGCTATTGGTGCGTGCCCATGCTGGTTTGTGCTTTGGGTTTCTCAATGATGTTGTCGAAGTGGAATTCGTTCTGGAGATGTCAGAGCTCTCATCTAATGGCTTGTCTTTCACATATGGGAAAAGTTGATCTGGTAAAGAGTTTTGAATGACCCTAGTGACAACGGAGTCGATGGCTGGACGGAATCTGGATGTGTTGTAAGAGTTTTCTGAAATTGATTCATGTAAGAAGTCACGTTTGAATACAGATTTGGATTTAAGACTTGGTTTGATCAGTTTGAATCCAATCTGTCCGAAATTGCGGATGTATAATAGCTTATTCTCAATATCCGAAGGTGAAGAGAACCCTATAAGTTGGAAGAGCTTAATGTAGTCTTCTTCAATCAGTCCTCCTCTGTACAACCCATAGATAAGAATAGCCCTCAGTTTATCGGGGAAATTATAACGTTCTTGTACAAGGATCATCACTAGTCGGTCTGCAAGATTCTTCTCTCTTTCACCATCGATATTGACACCGAAATTGGCCAGATTCTGCTCAAATTCTGCCAATTCTGCGAGTTTTTTCTCACCATTGATCAATAACAAGTATTCAATCAACGTCTTATGCAAAGTCATGATTCTTCTCTCTTCGTCAAAGCCTTGCATATGAGCCACGGCAGTCAAGATATCAGAGGTCGACTTGATCTTAGATCTATCCACGAATTTGTCATTCCTGGAAAGGAATTCGTCCAATCTTGTACTGAACAGTTGCTTGGCATCCATAATGTGTAAATGTCTAAGGGAACACCATTCCGAATCACAGTCATCCAATTTCGCGGTCTTTGTCTCCATATCACCCCTTTCAGTCTCAGCTTCATACGTATACACGTCATCCTTGATTGTTCTAACATTGTCATGAGCCATTGCCTGGTACGTGAACTCATGTAACAGTGGAGCAAATAAATCCATGGTTCGATCTGTAATGATAAACACAGATCTCTGTCTCGTCGAAGGAGGTGGAAAATCAGAATGGCCTCTCGCATAGTCATCTAATTGGGTTTGGAACTCCTGAGCAATCATAGTTGGTAAAATAGAGGCATGGAAGTAACCATCATTCTCATTTGGGTTGTAGTAACGGATGATTGGATATTCACCTGTCATCACACAGATATTCACGAGGGATTTCGCAGTAGATTTGATAGTCTGTGTCACTATATCATGACACTGTGAATTATAGAACACCTGCATAGCTTGTGGGTTCCTTGTGGTGAACACTATTGACTCCTTTGCGTCAACACATAGTTGAAACTCTGTGAATGTTCTCACGCAGTTGGTGAACTGTCGATGTGATTTCAGTTTCATTGAAATCTCCTTTGTGAGCCCAGGAAGGAAAAGAACATGGGCAGCTCTGTAGCGAGTAGGTATATGAGTATAGTCGGTCAAGAGACAGTTCACGGAGTACGCACTTGGTTCCAAGATGTAGATAGCTTCGACCGATGATTGAACATTTCGTTTTTCGTCAACTTTCTCCACAGCAGTAACGACACCAAGCAGTTCACTTCTGGACACCACTTTCAGAATGTACTCCTCAGTGGTGTTGTCAAGAATGAGGATCTTGAGCCCATTCGACGTTTGAATGTTCGTGAGCGCTGAGAGGATGTCTTTGAGGGTGGTGTGTCAGTACATGTAACTGAAAAAGAGACCCAAACAAGGCCATAACATACAATTTCTCTGGAGATCAATAAGCGATGTCATTGGGACTCCTCTGACGATCTGAGGCCCCGTTTCTTCTTGCAAGATTCTGAAGTTTTGTTTGTTGTTTCGCTTTCAGCTGGTGGAAATTGACGGAGCTTCTGGCGCTGTCATTTACCAATTTGGACGAAAATTCCTTATCGGGTGAAATTTCAATATTCTGCGCAGTTTCACGTCAAAATGGCGAAAATTCTCCTGAACTTCTCGAAGACGAACATGGCACTTTGGTGTCTATACTAAGGCCAACTTCCGTAGCTCAGGACGCTGGAGAACTTGAACTGATACAGTCACTTGATCTGAAACATTACATAAACGCTCACTCTCATCCTCTGCGACTTTCTTCCGCACAATTGTGTTCGCCCATAACTCAACAGCAAGAAGGCTCCAGTTTTGTCACAGCCAAATACATCAATTTCCTATTAAAGGGGGCTAAGTCTATCCCTTGAGTTCGCTCATATTTTACATGATTTCCTTCCTCCATCACATCGGACTTTTCAGAAAGCTTCTTGTAATCATAAGCTCTGGCAAATCGCATTTGATCTTAATCAAATATACTTCACAACAATGTATGACAGACCGCCCATGCCCCTTCCTCGAGAGATCCTTGAGATGAACCAACGAGCTCTTGCTGATAACTTCAAACAAATGACAGCAGACTGCCAATCGATCCCACAGGATCGACAGGCTCTCCAATATGAAACTCTGAGGCCTTCTGCCGATATCTTTTCCCACGCCATCTCCAACGATGCTCCACTCTCTATCTTTTCCAGATGCACACACGAGGTTTCCCTCCCTTCAAGGACGAACAACAATGGAAAACCAGTTGAGACCAATAAGTTCTATGGTAACATGTTGCTCAGTGATCAGAACTTGCCAGTTTGGACGCACCCTTATTCTGTATGGTTCTCTAAGGATTCCGGGTATGAAGGTTTAGCTATGCACCATGTTCCGAAGTCTGATAGAGTTTTCGGGCCTGACGCAAACACCAATCCAGTCCAATACTTCTATGGCCCAAATGGTATCAAATCCCTTGTTTTCAGTTCCACTGACTTCAATTCCAATGTCACTATGGGTTTGGAGAATATTAATCACATGTCCGCTGACTGCAAGATTTATAGCCAAAGCCAAGGTTACATCTTAGCACCCTTGGTTCAAGGCCAAGGCTTTGTTACTGCTATCTATTACAACTTGATTCCACAATTGAAGAGTATCGTTGGGTTTTCTGCTGTTATCGGTGACACGTCCCCAAGGTCAGGTATTAACAAATATAAGATCACTTTGAACAACAACAGAACTTGGACTTTGTACATTACCATTCCAGACGGTCAAAGTCTTCAGTTGGCCAAAAAAGATGATAACACCATTGTCGGTAACCAGGTCGTTAATGGTGCAGTTTTCCAATTGGTTGCCGGTAACAGTTCTGCGTTTGATGAGGCTGCTGGTATGTATCCAACTCGTGGTACTCTTTCCGGTTCTATCAGCGGTACTACTGGATCATACTCTATCAGTTATTCTACTGCAGGTGCCTCAAACAATGGTACTACTGCGATGTTTGCCCTTCCGCATCATGTTGAAACATTCACAAATGCTATGAGTGGCTCTAAAACCAGTGTCACTTTGGATACTGTTACCAAGGGTACCGCCACTTTGTACTTGACCAATAAATTTGAATTCCAATTGACTGTTCCAACAAACATTGGCCTTGACCCATATTCTTCAATCTCTGGTACGAGCTTATCTTGGTCTGACAATGTCAAGAGTGCTATCAGTACCGCTGCTGAAGGTGAGATTGCCGCCGATGTTGTATCCGAATCGAATTTGGACTCGATGTATGGTGCTGGTAAGATTTTGGCTAAGTATGCTTGGTTGCTTTATGTTACTCACTACGTCTTGAAAGACACTTCCAAGACCAACACTTTGCTTCCAAAGTTGAAGACTGCTATTGAGAGATTCTCTAAAAACACACAGCAATTTCCGTTGACTTATGATCAGACCTGGAAAGGTATCATCTCTACTGCCAGAAGCTCTGCTGATTATGGTAACTCTTACTTTAACGATCATCATTTCCACTATGGTTATCATGTCATGGCAGCTGCTATCACAGCTAAGGTTGATGCTGAGCTAGGAGGTTATTGGTTATGGTCTATCAAAGACTGGGTCAATAACTTAGCCAGAGATTTTTCTTCTCCAAGTGATAATGATCCGTATTTCCCAGCTTTCAGATCATTTGATTGGTATAATGGTCACTCTTGGGCGAAGGGTATCTTTGCCTCTGGTGATGGTAAGGATCAAGAATCTACCTCTGAAGATTACAATGCCTACTATGCTTTGAAGATTTGGGGTAGTGTTATTGGCGATTCCTGTTTGGAACAAAGATCTACCTTGCAATTGGGTGTTATGACTAAATCTATCAATAGTTACTTCCTCTTGGCTGATAATAACACCATTCAACCATCTCGTTTTATCAAGAATAAAGTCACTGGAATCTTCTTTGAAAACAAGGTTGATCATACTACTTACTTTGGTACCAACTTGGAGTACATTCAGATGATTCATGCTATCCCAGTGACTTCTTTCAGTTCATTTGTTAGAACTCCCACTTTCACCAGGGAAGAATGGGATCAAAAGTTGAGCTCTATTGTTGGTAATGTCAATGATGGATGGAAGGGTATTATTATGTTGAACGTTGCTTTGTTTGATCCTAAGACTTCCTACAACTTTTTTAACGGTTCTAGCTTCTCTAATAAATACTTGGACAATGGACAATCCAAATCCTGGTCTTTGGCCTATTCTGGTGGGTTTGCCAACGTCTGAATCTGTAATAAATAACGTATGTATAGGAAAGACACTATCACTATCATGAAATATTTGTGACTTCTTTATGTTTTGTTTTGTGTATTACCTAATGAACTTGAACTTACTGTGTGGCATATAATACCCAAGATTACCACGGACTCTACAACTTAGTTTCACATTTTTTTGTTCTTTTGTATTCAAACGATGAAAAATGAAAACCTATTTGTACATAAATAACCATTACCTTTGCTTTCGCCTTTGCTTTTTTTCTTTTCTTGTTGCAATCATTACCTCCTTGTATATATGTTGGGTAAAATGAACCCATTCAAGGAAAACCACCTTTTATCTTCTTCCACCTCCAAACTCTCTATGAACCCTCCTAGAACTTCATGGAGTGTGGTCTGTCACCGGACTTCAAGGAGAAAGATGCGCTCAAGTACTCCTTCAACAATGGGGTCTTCTTGATTTCAGCAAGCAATGACTTGTCAACGTTCTTTTGGTCAGCGACACGCTCCTCTTTGATCTCCTTCTTTGGTTCCTCACCAAAGAACTCGGCTTCGGACTTAGACTTCTTAGAGGACTTCTCACGCGCAAAGTACTCAACATCAAATTTGGCGACATCGACAGAAGAGACATCAATCTTAGTGGAGGTGGCAATAACGTATCTAGCATTGACACGTCTCAATGGAACACCGTTCACTTTGAATGGCCCAGACACCAACAAGGTGTTGTCCTTCAAAGATTTCAAATAAACAACTCTCTTACCACGGAAACGACCAGCCAACAAGATCAAGACAGTACCTGGAACCAAAGAGGCTCTGAGCTTCTGTGGGCGGGAGGTCTTTCTGGTCTTCTTTGGGACGGCAGCGTCTTCAGCTTGGTACCACTTTGGGGCTGGAGTAGACATTATGTGCGTTGTGTAAAGGTGTGTGTTTAGAGGGTCTGAGTACTCTGAAGAGAGATAACCAACTTTTGTGAAGGTTTGATGATGCTTTGTGATGTGGAAAAAAAACCCGCTGCTCTCGTTGAATATGTGGCGCGTAACAGGACATCTTCGCGAACTCTTTCGCGGGTGAGCGCCTTAGGTTGTGAAATTTCGTAGTCTGAGTGGGTGGTGTTGTGGTGTTGTGGTGGTGTGGGACACACCGCGGCTTGTGACTACTTGGAGCCCTAAAAGAAAATCACGCGGTGGTAAAAAATCACAACCCAAATTCTAAGGGTAACGATATGTGCACTGCTAAACGAATGTACTTTTTTTTTTTTTTTCAAACTATTTAATTGTCTCTGTGGACATTATTAAACTCTGATAACAACACCGTAGTCACATTGTTCAGCCTTGTAATTCCACACACCGTGGACTGGGATGTAGTCTATAGATACCTCACAATGAACAATATTCTCTGGAGTGGTGTATATGGTGTAGTGGCACTCTTGATGTAACTCCAGTTGCTCGAATTCCTGCTTGGACAATGCAAGTGTTGTTATGACAGTTGCACCATTAGCATAACTTGGGCCTTGTAAGAATAGCGATGAGTGTAGTCTATCATTTATCTTTGACTCTTCCTGATCTTCATCGTATAGACTTGTAGTCTTCTTATAAGACAATCCACCCCACTCGACATTGGCAGATCTAGGTAACTCCTCTACTTGAACAATCAACAGTGAGTTTTCCGGGTTCGCCTCACTATCAAGATAGCTATACTCTTGCCATACTTTACTCACTGTCGGTACTGTTTCAGTGGATTTGACAAAGGAAACAACATTCAGTTGATGTGTACATCCAATGACTTCCTTGACATTATCCAAATGTTGCAATGCTAGTATAGCATTAAATTCTGGACATTTATCAGAGAGTGCCATGTTCGAAGGTATCAGTGGGATCTGTCCACTCAATGTTGCAGTCAAACTTTCATCTATAATGGCCTGGGAATATGGACCAATGTTCGCAGGTGCCCAATAGCTTCTCCCCTGAACGTGCAATCCTGTCTTATGTTTCTTGTCCATAAGACATACAACAGAGAGTTGTAAATGTTGGCCATGTGGTAGCTGGGTTTGCACACAGACACGAGAAGGTGGTAGTGGCTCGGTGAAATGCTTGACATAGATTGAATTTATCGTGGCAAAATGGGACATCGATGAGACTAACAGAGTAGAATGCTGGATATGAGCTGTGTTGATATTGTTTTCCGAAAGTATTTCTTCTAATTGTTCAAGTACTTCTTTGACTTGTTCTGATACTCTTGATGCCTTCGATGAAAGGTTCGAGATGTAAACTTTGTTTCCGATAGTTCTGGTGGTTTGCATTGGACTGATAGAAAATTCCAAAAGCGTTGCATTATTTTCAGATAATTGGAGTGGTTCCAATTGATCATAGATATCTTGAAACTTTTCATTCAGAAGTGAGCTTTTTGTTGTGATGAAATTGGACCAGTCCACTCCTGGTTCCTTGACACTATGGTACTCTGAGTCAAACTCATCCTTGGCGATGCATTGAACAGTTGGCCTATAATAAGCAACACCTCCATCCTCTTCTTTGGTCTCGCTGGAGACGACACTGAGTTTCTTGATGAAGAAAGGAGCATCCAGGACCAGAGTTTCAAATTCACCACCTTCGCCACAAATATGAACCTCAAACTTTTGATTCAGTCTCACTATAACTGGGAACATTTCTTTCAGGCTCTTACCGAGATGACTCTCCTTTAATCCAACTGCAGCTACTTTGATCAATCTGGCATCCATATCGGATTCCACCATCTCGGCCATCAGCTTCAACTGGTCTCTTTGCCAAAGGTAGGCCAATGATGTCAATCCCAGTCTTGCACACACATTTTCCACCCTTGTTCTCTGGTATGAACTAAGAATAGCTCCCACTGATACGGCCTCGATGTTCATCTCCTCTTTGATTTTGGAAAGGAGTGTGTATAGATCTTCAATCTCATCATCCTGTGTGGACTCATAGTCCAATTGTTGGTTCTTACTCGTACCATGAATATCACCTCTGTACATCGGGAGTCCAGTGCACTCTTCGTAGAAGTCAAGGACGTCATGTCCCACCGTCTGGAACATGAAGCTATCGAGCTCTTGAACGTCATGGTTTGCAGGTCTCAGGTTCGCCAGTGCCACAATGTCATGCCCATTGGCCAAACAATGTAAAATATTGAAGCACGAGTCCTTGCCACCGGATACTAATGCCACCACTCTCATATTTCACACTTTTGATTAATCTCTTTAAAAGGTTTTAAAGAAAGTGTTATCTCATCGCCTGAAGAAAGTTTTGAGCCGCTACGCGCACCACAGGTCTCGGGAGAACGGTTTGGTTGCCCTGACAACGTGAAGGTGAACGAGGAATCACTTCGTTAAATAAATAGCTACTATAAATCCCTGTGTAAGGCTGTTAGTACCACAGAGAGCAATCATTCATGAACTATGGAGTCTTGTAAGTCTTTGCCTCATATTCCTCTTGGGGAAACGCCCTAATCAGATGGATCTCATTGGACCCTCTGATATGCAGATGAGCAAATAAACTGGACTGAGTATAAGTTGAGCACCACGGTCTTCTTTTGAGGTCCAGTAGAGAGTTGCAATACGAGCAATAAGACTTCCAGAACTGTTTCATGAAACCATTTACTCTCCTTCTATCGCTCCTCGTCGCTCACCGGGTCCAGTGCCTCACGATCATCGACTCCATCCTCGCTACACAGTGCATTTACTACCTCAAAGGATTCGACTGGGGTTGTAACTCGACTTCACAAAATGCAAAGGCGTACAAGTGTCGCTGTAACAATATAGAGTGGATGGGCAGTGTCACGTCGTGTCTTGAGAGCCAGGGTACCCTACAGGGCAAGAGTAGAGATTATATTGACCATGCCTATGAACATGTCCGAACAAGATGTCTTCAAAAAGCCCATTTGGACTGGCCTATAGATGTCATGAAGGCTTATCAGGAGAATGCATCGCATTATTTGCAAAATCCAACTGCTGCCGATTATAATAACCAGCTCTTCCATCCACTTAGCGTCAATGAGACCTCGTTCACTTACTACAAGAACTCCTTCCAACACATCTATGATCAGGTCATGATTTCCCAAGGTCTACAATGGGGGTTTGTCTTCTTCTGGGTCTTCGTCATTTTGTGTGGCGCCGTCTTCAACTTCTCAAGACACTTTCTTGTTTCTTATGTCGGTAACAAGAGATCCAAGTTCACATCCCCGATAATCAACAAGCTCAGGTCTTCAGTCACATTGCCAAATTTGTTCAACAAGTCCTATGTCAAACTCTTGTTCTTCTGGTCAATCCACTTACCCAAGACATATGAATCCGTTGTACTCTTCTTCTTCATCGTATACTCTGTCCTCGCTTCATCCTTGGGATATTCTATTATGCTACCAAATGCCTATATGAACGGCTATAAATGGCAGATTTTTGATTTGATCGGTTATAGAACCGCATTGGGCTCATTTGCTCTGATTCCTATCACTTTCTTCTTTGGTATACGTAACAACCCATTCATCAGACTCACTGGCTCATCATTGACAACATTCCTCCATTACCATAAATGGTCTGCTTGGATGATGGCCATTTTGGCTTTGGTCCATAGTGCTGTTTGGACTGATTATACTATCAGAGAAGGTGATTATTCTGCGTGGGCTATGGATTCATATTGGCAATGGGGAATTGCAGGGACAGCTATTGTGTTCTTGATGCTCTTCTTCGCCTGCGGGTTTTTTAGAGAAATCGCATATGAAGTGTTCCTATTATTCCACGAATTGTTCGGTATCTTCTTCATTGTTGCCATGTGGAAGCATTGTGATATCATGGGATGGATGGGCTGGATCTATGCAGTCATTGTCATTTGGGTTTATGATCGACTTGTTAGATTCTTGAGTATCTTGTGGAATGGTGGTGCCAAAACCGCAAAAGTCACAAAATTAAATGATGGACTCGTTAGAGTATTGGTGGAAAGGCCAAACGGTGCTTTATTCTTCCCTGGATGTTATAACTACTATTACTTCCTCAATGCAAGACTCAGATTCTACCAATCCCACCCCTTCTCCGTTATGAAGTCCAAGAGATCAGGTGAAGAGAATTTATACGCCATTGTGTTCAAAGTTCATAACGGCATCACTAAAAAGATCTTAAACCAAGTCTCCAAAACTGAAAAGAAATCCATGCTTATTGATGTGCTAACAGAAGGTCCTTATGGTTCACCAATTCCTTCAAGAACTCATGAACAGTTCATTTTCATTGCCGCTGGTGTTGGATTCACACCGTGCTACTCACAAGCTGTCGACCTTGTGGAGAAGAACTTGAAATATGGCAAGAATGTGATGATCAAGTTTATCTGGGTTATTACTGATCTCTCATATTTTGAACTTTTCAGGCTTGATATGGACTACTTAATCCAAAATGGTGTTGAGCTACAAGTTATCTTCACAAGAGAATCACAGAGCTTCAGTAAGAGTATTTCAGAAGAAGAGACCAAGGGTGTTCAATTCATATACTTGGGTAAAAGGCCAAATGTTCAAGGGCTTGTCAAGTCTATCAACATTGAATCATCAACCTGTTTTGTCTCTAGTGGTCCTGTATCTTTCGTTGATGATGTTAGAACGTCAGTATCAGAAATGGTAAAGACCTCAGATGTTAGAATCGACTTGTACGAAGAGTCTTTCAATATGTAAAAATGCATGTTCATTGTTTTATCTGTTTAATATCTAATTTGACTCATCGATTCCCACTTTGCTTCATGATAAGTATTGTCACTTTAAAACGGGTATGGTGCTGGCCCACCCAATTGATATGTGCGGATGACAATTGACACATAAGCCATGGTTGCTATTCGAGAGACCATCATAAAAAAGGAGAGGGGACCAAATTTAGATGTTTGCTGCTCTCCTTTTCACTGAATGACATCTACGATGACAATCACGGTTAAATCTACCCTTCCAATCGACTATACCCTCCAATTTATCGATACTAAGACGAACCAGCCAGCTTCGTTGAAGTTGAAAGATCTGTACAAGGGCAGCTTTGTCTTAGTAGGTGTCCCAGCAGCCTTCTCTCCTCCTTGCTCAGAATTACACTTGCCATCATTTCTTGATCAGTTGAGTTCTTTCCAACAGAAGGGTGCTAAGGTTATCGTTATTAGTCGTGATAACCTATTTGCTCAAAGGGCTTGGGCAAAGAAATTTGGTGTTGATGAGAAACAGGACCAAGTCATCTTTGCCAGTGATGTTGAATTGGCGCTCATCAAGGAACTGGGTCTCTCTACTAAGGAAGTCGAGCCATTAGGAGAAGTTGCTAGCAGATTTGCAATCATTGCCAAAGATGGTGAAGTGACATACGTTGGACAAGAAAAGACCGTTGGAGAGGTTACCGTTTCCAGCGCAGACTCTGTCCTGAAAGAATTGTGATTTGTGACTCGGCCGGTTTTGCGCTCTTTATGATTAATTTATATGGTTATGCTCAATGGCTTTGAGACCTTAAAAATGTATCAGATATCGACGCTAACATATAAAAAGAATGGCTAGAATCTCACTTTCTGAAGGTTTTTTATCTTCTCTTCTCTTATTGCCATACAACCACAAACGCGTACAATGGCTCCCATTTACCCTTCCTATACACTAAACAGTCACGTTAGCTTTAGCACAGCAGTGTTTCCAATTGTTAACACCACTGAAACATTTTTGCTATTCAGTGTCCCAGCAGAACTCTCATTTTTCTACGACCTTTCAGAGCCTTCTGATGATGCTATTATTGAAGCTTACTATCCTGGGCTTAACTATACTCTCCCGTATGATGTCTTTGATGGTCTATTTGTCTACTATGATGAAGATGCGAATGAAGATCCTGATGCAATCTTCATCCAAGGTAATTTAAAGAAAAATATATTCCATCTTATTGGCAAAAAGATCAAGTTTGGTTTGGAATTCTCTCCAAATATTGGTCATGCTCTATGGACTTTCTACAAGGCATTGATCAATGCCCTTAGTCATCGTGAGGTGCATGGTAAGGATAACACTTTTGATGAAGAGCTGAGAAAGTCGTGGTACATGTTTGAAGATATTCTTGATGGATTTGTACCCGGATCAAGATCTAGAATCCACGCTACTAGAGTCATTGTTGTGGATTATTTCAAGCATGGTAAGAGAACCGTTAATGATTGGGAGCTTTTGGTGAATGAACCTATCAAGGAGATCCGTGCCATACTTAACGACGATGAGAAGGTTACTGAGATCATAACGTTCCACCCTACTGAAGAAGGTGTCTGGACTGTTGTTGAACGAACTGGAATTAATAGAGAAGGCGAGACTTACCACATCACGAAGAAGTTCTTCATTCCTAACTCTGCCTTTGACAAGGAATGATTAACATGTTAGTCATATTTTATTACTCATATACCTATTTAATGTTTCATGACGTCCCCTGTTATGGACTATCTATGCCTTCTGAAATTCATTAATGGTGGTGTTATTGAGAGATTTAAGGCGTGAGATATTTAAATATGGCGGCATGGATGTTTCATGACACAAAGAAAAAAATTATGTACGATGGTTTCAGAGTATTTGGAAATATGTTATTTCTGGGGCTCTTGTGTGATGACGTCCACTATCACATACTACTAGTATCAATATGAGATCTGTGTACCTCACAAGGTCCGGTTGTAATATATGGAACTCGACTCGCAGACCTGAACTCAACAGCCAAGAGCTATCCCAGGGCAGGACCTGAACCAACAGACATAGAAATATGACAATATGTGCTATTGCAAATATTCCATTTATTACATAGCCTTTATAACTGGATATTGTTTACACGATCTCTTTGGTGCTCGCTGCTAACAAACGCCTGATAGGCTTGTTGACTTCATTTCGCCCGATAAGATAAATATAAGAGACATGAACTCCAGGGTTATTTTTTATTATAAGGATGGAAATAATTCTCACTCGGTATCTTCTTTCTCTTTCAAGGACTGAAAAGCCTGCCAAGAGAATGGAAGATTCTCCTATTCACCAGCGCTATGGTTCTGATGTGCGAGAAATGCCTAGAATATCACTACCAGCCGATTCCAGATAACTCTAACATGTCAATAAATGTAATATATCATAATAATCCAAAGATACACACTCCCCCGGTTCATAAAACTTCTACTGTTCTCATTGGTTTTACCCCCTTTGCCCACTGACTCAATCTTAGCCCTAAATGTCATAAAATATACGTCACATGCTTCTTAACTTCTCATTCGCCGTAAAGTATAGACCTATTCTAAATGGTGCTAACGATCTCTTTTCATTTCCACTATCCCCTTCGATTTCTCATAAATAAAACTACGAGTTTTCACATCGTTCCAGGCCTTATAAGTACAAGAAATTCGCCTTAGAAAACGAAAAATGCCGCCGGACAGAAACAACAAAGACACAATAGCCAGAATATAGAGAAAAAGCGCTGCAGGACACACAGCCTGCTCTTCTCATTGACACCATTGTATACCAGGTCATCCTTTCCAAGCTCAAAAAGACCACAATTCCATCAGGAAATGGAGGAAGAGCAGAACCCTTGGGCCGATGAGAACGAACAGTTTGCCACGGATGAACATCAAAAACAGACATTGGAGGTACCAAAGACCCCTGTATTGAGACCGCCATCACCACGACGAATTGTGAGAGAGCCACCACGTAGTCCCTCAAAGAAAATGTCCCAAATTCATGGATTGACAAAGGATTTGATCTTTGGTGTGTGCATTGTCAACTTCCACCATCTGCGTGGCCCAGAGATCGAGTACTCCAAGGTGAGCGAGGACTGCACCGTAGATCCTGTCTACGCATGGCCATACTTGCCGTTCCAGGCGTTACCCGATGGTGCTCACTCTTTCGAGGAGACGTTTGCATATTTCACACTTGAATACCCTAATACCACTTTGTTTGCCATCTCATGCGCCAGACAGATCAGCAGTGATGAATTGCTTGAGAAGGACAAAGATGTGACGAGATCATCTGTGCAGAAATCGCTCGTTGTCATTCTCAGGCAACCGATCTATGGTCAGATCAAAGAGAAATTGAGTATAGTCACAAAATCATTCTTCGATCAGAAGAACTTCAACGATACATCCATTGTGAATGTACTATATCAGAACTTGAAAGAGATCTATAGTGATGACTCCACGAGTGTTGATGAGAGTGAGTTCTATGCGGGGATCTCTCTACGTGAGCTTCTAAGAGATTATAAGAAAGATGTCCTTGTGATACTGAAGGCGATGATCTTGGAGAAAAGAGTTGCGTTCTATGGCTCGAATCCAACATCGCTATGCCTGACGGAATTTGCATTTATAAGTTTGATCCCAAATCTCATAAATAATCTTTTGGACTGCTCGTCACCGGCCCTGAACCACTATGCTGAGACTCTCCAAATGACGACTAGTTTTCAAACATCAGATAGAAACTCTGTGTTGTCATTTGCTGGCCTGCCGTTACAGATATTTGGTAAAGATAGTATCTTCAGTCCATATTCACCTCTTCAACAATTTGAAGATCTTAAGTCGATAAAACATTACATGATTGGTACGTCGAATGCCCTCTTGTTGAATCATAAGGCTCAAATGTGTGATCTCTTGGTGAACTTGGATACTAAGACAATAGAAATTTTGGATCATCATTTGCAACAATCACTCCAGCTCACATCTCATGACAAGAAATGGATCTCACAGATGGTTCAATCGGTGGTCTCATCATGGGGAGATTCCTATTCTGGATTCGTTGGTTCGGATGACTATATCAGATGGCAGTTTGAGGATTATTTAACAGGATTGTTGGCAACTGTGAAGTACAATAACTATGTTACAAAGTTTACTGGTGCCCCACCTCATGACCTTGTGGCCAAGGATTTTGATACAAATCAATTGAGACATTTCAACACACACTTTGTCAATCAGTGGAAAGAGACATTGAATTACCAATTGTTTGACAAAACCACCGATGATCACATATTTGACGTTTTTGAGCCAAAACATATTTATAGCGATGAGACCAAGTCGCTTAGCGAGAAGTTCCATATCTTTAAGACTGAGAATGCCAAAAAATTTGATGAGTATCGGAGGAGTCTGGGTAGTCGAGAACACAAGGATTACGCAAGAGCAGATCTTCCAAAGGATGATGCTGAGAGGAAATCAACATCACCTAGCAGACTCTGGGGTTGGTATTCTAAGAAGAGCAAAGAGTAAAGACAAAGCTATGCAGTAAAAAATAAATTAATGTTGATGACGCTCATGCTCATGTTCTTTAGACAATAATCCCACCAAAGTCTTGATCGGAAGGTAGCACCGTCAACGGTAGGCGACAGTTGAATTCAAATCCTCCCATTTGTTCTTTGGCGAATGTTAATTCTCCAGTGGAATCCTCGTAGACTTTCCTCTGCAGTTCATCCTTAGTCAATATAAATTTGATAACTAAACACCATTTGGACTCAAAGATATTAGTCTTGAATTGTGCAGTGGAACTCAATGGAATTGGTATACTTAACTGAATTGATTCCATTTGCATAGTGGTATATGACTCTTTGAAATGTGTGATTGAGCTTGATGTTTCTTCCTGGTCAGCCCTATACAACTCACGAATCATCTCGATTGTTTCCAAAGAAACAAGCAGCCCTGTAGTGGACACATCATTGGATGATAGGTCCAATGAGATCTTGACAGCTTCACCGATTTTGTAGATAGGCTTAGAAAAGGTAAGAGTTGAGATGTGTTGACTATTATAATTTATGATGTATTGGGTTTGCAGTTTTGTGACTTGTTTCTGGAAGACGTACCCATCCCTCTTGACAGTTTCGTCTTCTTGATCAACTTCGCCTTTCGTAATCAATGCTTCAGTGTATAATGAAATGTTTGCCATGACGCTAGATATCTTAAAATCATCAATCTTGAACTGTGGTTGTTCGTCTGGATGTTGAATCATCTGGTCAAGCTGTTTCAAAAAAAGTTCCTTCTTATTTGTCTGTGATAGCTTTGGCTGTGTCAAGATCATGTTCTTAATAGTCTTGAAACTAGATCTTCTGCCCGTCTTCGATTGAAATAGCTCATTGAACAACTTATCAGAAGACAGTAAGATGAATTTATCCAAAGAGGCGACCGGTTGGTAACCATTCTCATCGAAATTTTGAGAAATGCGTAATGGGAAGTGGACATTTACAGGTTTGGGTAATTTTTGATCCAGTGAAGCGCCTGTTATGAGTCTATAGTGGATCTTAATTCCCCTTCCATCATAAGTTGGCGGTAACGCCTTGGGTAATCTGCACTTGAAGTAAAAAATCTGTGTCTCGCCAGGCTGTAAATTGACTTCACTGAACAATAAAGACTTCGGCGTTGAGAAGAAAGGAACCATTGTCTCCAAGTTTTTTTTCCTTTCATCTTGTTCATCAGCCATAGTGTCCAACTCTTGGTTGAAATATCCGGAGATCTTATCAAAGATCCCGTTTCCGTGAGATTTTGTGAGTTCTAGCCCATCAAGACCGCCAATCTTACCAGAGATGGCACTCTTCTTCCTAAACTCTTCGATTTTCTCATGGTTTATCACGTGTGGATCATATGTAATATAACCAGAGAGTTGAACAAAACCAGTTGTGAGATCAATGGGATTATTCTGCGTAGATCCAGACTCTTCCTTGTCCAACTCCTCCAAGAACAGAGATCTTGTAGCATTAGACAAATGTAGTGACAGCCTCTTCCCAAACCAACCACTGGAGCCGTCTTCAGCAGGTTTCCGATCTTCAGCGGGCGCCTCTTCCTGTGACTTGTCTACTGCTTCACCCAGATGGCGGAACCGTATGATAGCAGACACCTCTTCATCAGCAAATACTGGGTTGTCCTCGTAGACGACCTCAATTCGAACGTTCCTCTGGATATGCTGGCTATGGATGGAGTGAATGTACATCGTTCTTCCTAGTTCTCCTTCTGGTGATAAGTTCCATCTCTTCAGAGAAGTAACCAACTGTAAACAGACAAGGAAATCCGAAACCGATCATCACGTGATCCGCTCGAACTCCTGAAATCTCGGTGTAGTCCTATAGCAAGTAAGCCACAGTTGCTGAACTTCATATATAGGCACTGTAGAAGTCGGAATGTG
Organism: Williopsis saturnus; assembly: GCA_003709245.3. Lineage (NCBI taxonomy): Eukaryota > Fungi > Ascomycota > Saccharomycetes > Phaffomycetales > Wickerhamomycetaceae > Williopsis > Williopsis saturnus. The sequence continues at coordinate 111,546 of PPNR03000014.1, forward strand.
TTGTTATGTTATCCAAGTTGTGTGCTAAGTGTATCGTTGTAGTCTTCGGAGTCTTGGCCGCTTTTGTCTGGCTTTACAGCTGATATTCTTACCTCTAAAGGATTAATCATAATATGTCTCGCCGCTGCGGTATATAAAGCGGTGATGATCCACCCCCTTTTCCTTTTGTAATCCATGCAATTGAAGGATCATCGAATACTAAAACTACTCGCAATGTCCGATCTCGTTGGTAAGCCATTCCCAGAGGGATTCCACCTCAACTACGTCCCATATGACGAAGAGGACCAGAAGGATAAGATATCTTGTAAGATCCCTATCCAGTTCAAGCTCACCCCAGAGAATTTGAAAGGTAAGAAGATTGTCATCACTGCTGCTCCAGGCGCCTTTACACCAACATGTACTTTGACGCATATACCTGGCTACATCTCCAAGGCGAAGGAGTTATCTTCTAAAGGTGTGGACAAGGTGTTTGTCATAACCAGAGACTTGCCATTTGTCACTGCTGCTTGGGGGAAGTTATTGGGCCAGACCCCTCCAATTGAGTTCGGTTCTGATCCAAATGCGACTTTCTCTAAATCCATCGGCTGGACTCTCGATGGTGGCGAGAACGGTACTTTAACTGCGAGATACACGATCATCATCGATGACGGTGTTGTTGTCTATGCTGAGAGGGAGCCTGGGAAGGAAGTTACTGTCTCCAGTGCCGAAGCTGCCCTCGCAAAGCTGTAAGTGGCGATTTATTTCCTGACGTTGTTGATCTAATCGTTCTCTGTGTAGTTGCCTCTGTACTTGTCTCCCCCCTACCCCTTCCTTCGTTGTACTCTCTATCGATAGGAGCTCTATGAGCTCTAATCTTGATACCCACACAAAAAAAAGCAATACAACATCGACAACATCGACAACAGCAACAACACACCACCAGAACAATGTCAATGCTCTCAAGGGATGAAATAACGTCCGATTACGATCCTGCTATCAAGGAGATTCTGCCACACAGCAAGATGTACACGTTACAGATCGGTAATGAGAGGTTTGTGCTCTCAGGTGCATCATTATCATCAGATGCCCCATCATATTTCACAAACTATTTCTCCAACAGTGCCAATGCCAACCAAGTGCTATTTATCGACCGTTCTCCGGAAATCTTTAAGTACATCTATCAACATCTTCAGGGCTATTATGTTGACATTGAAGGTGCAGAGCAATTCACGGGGCTGTTCTCTGATGCCCTATACTATAACTTACCACAATTACGCAAAACGCTGCTTGGATCAGATTATTACTATGCCAACGTCGGCGGCGACTCCATTAAAGTGGCAAAGAAGTTATTGGATACCCCGGGGAATAGTCCAAACTTCTTCACAATGGCATACGATTCACTATATGCCGACATAACTGAGATCATTAAAGATATGAATTGGATCCGTCCACCGCCACAGGCAGCACCCAAATTGAGCCGCTGCTCCATACTGTTCAAGGAGTTGGTCAATGTCTTACAAGGAGTTGAACCTGAGATCAGATCCCCTGAACATAGAAGGTCATTAATTAAAGAAGCGAAATACTATAGGTTCAACGGGTTGATTGAGAAACTGACTGGCGCTAGAGTTGTCTATAACCCTTTTCAAAGAAGGGAAGAGCTAGCTATCTCCCTTGAACATATCGATATCAGATGCCTAGTGCAAGCTTCTCCGTATGTTCAGTATAAAAGGCTGTATACGGAGGAATCTCCAAGGGTCCTTGTGGTGAAAGTTGAAGATCCAGAAATCACGTTAATAGAGGGTAAATATTATGTCAATGGGAGAACAAAGACTTTTATGAAAAGGCTGTTTGGTGAATACCTATATGACGAGTCTAATCTGTGTGTCTATGAATGTGCATGGCCTCAGCAAAGTGATAACCTTCAGGATTGTTGCATAGAACAATGCATTCTCCGACTGCGTGACGATAGAACCATTGAAATCAGGGTGAAGAAGTTTTCAAGCAGTGAACAGCAGTGGATGGACTTTGTATTGTTCTAATCATCTCTTCACATAGAGCTAGTTGACCTTTTAGTACGTCAGATGTACATGTGTAATCAGTTCCGGCCAATCACGATGCCGAAAGACACTTTGACGAATCGATTTGGGACAAATCGCCTAATTGGGACGAGAAACGAGCCTTAAAGGAAAATTTTCTTCCACAAAGAGCAAACCTAAAAATAGACTTCGATGACAGAATCTCATCACTCGAAATAAACTCTACAACGGAGAACTAACCGATTAAACCTTTAAACTTTACATAAATATTGTGGTATCAATAAAGCGCTTAGAACAACAAAGCGACACCGGCGGCCAAAGCAGCGACAGCTGGGACAGCCTTAACAGCACCACCAGTGAAGGTGGTGGAGATGGTTGGAACGGAGGTGTTTTGGTGGGAAGCGGTAGAGGTGACCTTGGTAGAGGTGACCTTAGAGGTAACGGTAGAAGTGGCACCAGTGGCGGTGGTCAATGGGCAGTAAGTGGTGTACTCAGTGACAACACCGTTCTTGGTCTCAGTGACAACAGTGACACCGGTGGTAACTGGAACCTCAGAACACTTGTTAGCCTCACAAGAGGTGATAGTGATGACGGTGGTAGAGTTTTTCCACACGTCAGCGGTAGAGGTAACGTTAACGTAACCGGCAGAGGCAACGGAGGCAATGGCAGCGGCAGCAGCGACTTGGGAGAATTGCATTGTGATAAGATTGAGCGAGTGTAGAAGTTGGTTGACACAAATGTATGAAGAAAAGAATGAATAGAAAGTTAGGAGGAAAACCGGGCGAACAGGTCTCTTTATACTTTTTTTTCTTGGGGCACCACGCCTCCTGCGGTGCTATGACCCACTCGCACCATTTCCAAAAACAAATGTCTTGTTTACATTTTCGCTAACACCAAAGTGACGCGGGACATGCCTTTCGCGGTAGATCTATGTATCGCCCGATACTCCTTTGGGAATCAGCTCCGCCTGAAAGGGAAAGCCCATATCTCATTTGTCCCAAAGTTCTAAGGCAGTTCAGAATAAAATTTTCATTTTGGCTGGGACCAGGGCCTATTTTTATCGCTGCCCTGACGAAAACGTAAACACAACCGCTACTTATACAAGATGTGGTTGCTTGGATCAAAGTTCAAGAATCTGGTTGCTCTGTTGATCAAGTAACTAAAGGTATCAATGGTTTATAAACTATAGTTTGACTAACTGGTAATATGGCGATCTTTAGCTGCGTAGTTATGCTGGAGGTCATTTCGGGTATAGGTTCCTTATCGAGATCCAAGAAACCCTCAGCACAAAATATGCGTAAGTTGCTCTATTGTATGACGGGTCATAAACGTAGAGCTTGGGCTGTCTTGTGAAGCGTTCTACTCTTACACATTATCTCCTTCATACATGTGTCGTTTCAACTTCCTATACAGGATCTTTCCAAGTCTTTATCTTTCTTGTCTCAACATTCGTCTGATCAAGATCCATCCATTACTCTCGATTTATGTAAAACGAATTGATTGCTCACTTCGGCCTAATGCACTGAATGTATATTGAGATGGCTTTTCAGTACCAGCTACCAAATAAGGACGGATTCTACGGATTAGTTCTATTGTTAACACCATTAAGTTGCCAGGTCAAGCGAGATGGCTGGCTAATGTAGCTGTCACGGACCCCTTTATCTGTGTAAGCGAGATCAAAATGGATAAAAATACCAAGTCATGGTACCTATCTGGATATTCTGTATATAGGATCCAGCCTTCTTCTTCGTTCTCATGGCCAGCAATTCATGGTATCCAATATCTATAGAGGATCTCTGTTTATCTGGCACCCTGTCGCATTCCACAGGCGTGCGCAGTGCCCCAGTTTGTACAGCGTAAATTCTAAAAGGGGAGGCAGACAATCGGGTAAATCCTAGCACGTTCACAAGAACAACTTGATTTCGTACTGGAATTTACGCCGTCAGCCATAAGACATTCTTAATCCACAGACAGAAATATGTACAAACTTCACTAAATTAAGATTCAACTTACAAGCAAAACGCGAACCGATAAACTTTAGGTTGACAAACCTTCCATCCTTCCCATTTTCGTTGCAAGAAGTTAGGGTTCCATATCATACAGGCAATGACCCATCTTTTCTTCTATCAAAATGCGGCTTCAATACACACCCACATGCATGGTGTCATGGGCTGCGTAAATATCGACGCGGTTTCAGGAGGAAGGGAAAAAAGGTTGCTTGCTACAAGACGATAGGGGCAGCTGGGGTGTGTTCGCCGCGGCATTCCTTTAGATCTTGGCTCAAAAGAATCTTTTCAATGCAAGGTTTCACTTTCATCGTCTTCTTACAAGCTCATGCCCCTTTCTCAAATGTTCCTTCGTCTAGTTGTTTACTTGCACCTCCTTTCAACGCTTTTTTCTTGTTTGTTTGTGCTTTTTCCACATCTGTCTCAAGGAGAATTCTCGAGACAAAAAAAACTTAAAAAGACACGGCCCAAAAAACGACAGTGCATCAACCTGCAGCGAAAAATAAACAAAGGGACATGGATGCTGCCCCATTGGGAAAAACAGAGTTACATCAAAATGGAGCTCGGTATGTGTTGACACTCATATGGAGAGCCATATGTCGTTTTTTTTTTATGTATGTAATCTTGGCTCTGTAGAACTAATAGGTATGTTCTACACGCCAATTTGAAGCTTTCCGATAGCTCGATTTTTCGTTAAGATCAATGGAGTTAACTATCGTGATGGCACTAACAGTTCAATTCTCATCTCAGTTTTTGCTCTAAAGCAATATAAAAATATATAGTTAAAAATTCTAGTAATTTCTCTGTAGATTGATGCCTTTTATGCCCAAATTCTAAAACATTAGTCATTTTACCCAAATAATCTGCAAATGTCCTCTGATAAGATCAATAGATAAAAATTTAAGATGTCTGTTTTAGTGAAAGAGCGAAAAATATACCAAAACTCCAGTTCACATTTTTTAGATCACATCTATAATCACTAGTATGCCTATAATAAACTCTGGCCTCATTATTAAAGTAATCCTAACTGGTTTCTGTCCTCTGTTAATGTATCAAAATCGGTAAATTACATGCTTGAAGCGATGCTGCAAGGACGGGTAACTAAAAACTAGCCGCCTTGGTGTGGTGGCTTGGAAGTTTGGCGACGTAATCGCTTTTATATTACAATTGAGAGGTTGGAAGTGCTTTCGTTTTGTAAGGTGTGTTAAATGTTTCCCAGCCTTTCGATAGTTAATAATCCAGTATCTGATCAATCTGGGGAATTGAACGAAAATGGCACAGATTATGATGTTGAAATACTGCTGACGCCCAGTAAAGGCGAAATCTACAGTCCTGATGATATCAACAGGCACAAACGCATGGCAAAACAGATCTCGGGAGTTCACCAACCAAGATCTCCTAGTATTCAGCTATCTTCAAACAAACTATGCCAATGACATCACAGTAGGAAAAAAGTGTGGAGAGATGTCAAGATCTGCTCAACTTGACACAAGAGAAATGACGAAATACAGATGACCAAAGCTCTGAAGACTGAGCTCAGGGAACCCAATGAGAACTACTACAATGATATATCTTTAGCGTATAGTCCTATATCCACAATATCAACACAACTGAAGTAACCACTGGCTTTTTCTGCCCAGTCTACCGAACGTTTCGCGGGTAAAAAATCAAAGAAGTTCAGAAAACTGACAGCACACACGGGCAAAACATCCTTGGGCACAACAGAAGGGAATCCACAAACAAGCAGTGGACGATAGTAGAAAACTTTTGCACCCTCCTGACACACAACATCGTACACCACGCACCACCAGGACTTCAAAGAGAAAACCCGGTTGAAAACGACCAGTACGGGAAAACAGAGTTCACCCCCTAATAAACACATAGAAAAACATGTCACAAGAAGAGTTTGTTAGAACACAGATATTCGGCACGGTCTTCGAGATCACAAACAGATACTCCGACTTGAACCCGGTGGGGATGGGCGCCTTTGGTCTTGTGTGCTCTGCGAAGGATAAGCTCACAGACCAGAATGTCGCCATCAAGAAGATCATGAAACCTTTTTCGACGCCGGTGTTGGCCAAACGTACCTACCGCGAGTTGAAACTACTGAAGCACTTACGCCATGAGAACCTCATCACACTGGAGGATATCTTTTTGTCGCCATTGGAGGACATCTATTTTGTCACCGAGTTACAAGGTACAGATCTTCATCGTCTTTTGACTTCTCGTCCCCTGGAGAAACAATTCATCCAGTACTTCTTATATCAGATCCTCAGAGGCTTGAAGTATGTTCATTCCGCAGGTGTGATCCATCGTGACTTGAAGCCTTCCAATATCTTGATCAATGAGAACTGTGACTTGAAGATTTGTGATTTTGGCCTCGCAAGGGTCCAAGACCCACAGATGACTGGCTACGTCTCTACAAGATACTACAGGGCCCCTGAGATCATGCTGACGTGGCAGAAGTATGATACCAAGGTGGATATTTGGTCCGTTGGGTGTATATTCGCTGAGATGCTAGAAGGGAAGCCATTGTTCCCAGGTAAGGACCACGTTCATCAGTTCTCCATCATCACTGAGCTATTGGGAACACCTCCGGCAGATGTGATTGACACAATTGCCTCAGAGAATACCCTGAGATTTGTTAAATCGCTTCCACAGAGAGATCCAATACCTTTGAGCGAAAGATTTAAAGGCGTCGAACCCGAAGCTGTGGATCTTTTAGAGAAGATGCTTGTGTTTGACCCAAAGAAGAGAATTACTGCTGCTGAGGTGTTAGAACATCCTTATTTGGCTCCATACCATGATCCAACCGATGAACCGGTCGCCCAGGAGAAGTTTGATTGGAGTTTCAACGATGCAGACTTACCAATCGATACTTGGAGGGTGATGATGTACTCTGAAATCCTAGATTTCCATCAAGTTGATAACAGTGTCTGAGAAAGAATTTGATAGAGTCCATGTTGTAATATAAACTCATTCCTTTTTATTTGTGCGCTTTTAATCTACAGCCGTTTATTTTTTTCTAAACCTCTAAAATCAAAAAATTAATTTATCTATATAACGTTCATTCATCTTCATAGTCATGAGCGTTGACAAGGGAATAGAAAAGACCATCCTTCTGCTTCAACAAATTTTCTGGCGTATCAAACTCTTTAACTTCACCTTTCTCCAAAACAATAATCTTATCACTATCCATGATAGTGTTCAATCTATGGGCAATGGTCAAGATAGTTCTGTCTTTGAACTCTCTTCTAATGGTCTTTTGAACAATCTCATCGGTTTCAACATCGACAGCAGCAGTTGCTTCATCCAAAACTAAAATAGAAGATGGAATCAACAATGCTCTAGCTAAACACATCAATTGCCTTTGACCAACAGACAAGTTGGAACCACCTTCACTAAGCTTGACATCCAATCCTTCATCAGAATCACTCATGGCCAAGATATGTTCTTTCAAATGACTGAGTTCCAATGCATTCCAGATTTGCTCATCAGTAAATTGGTTTGTAGGATCAATATTCTCTCTAATGCTACCTTCAAAGACTTGTGAATCCTGTGGAATAATAGACAGCTTATGTCTCAAATCTTCCAAACCGATAGAATGTGTTGGAATACCATCAATCACAATTTCACCTCCAGCGGCCTCGATGATTCTGTAAAGTGCCAAAGTCAAAGAAGACTTACCAGCACCAGTTCTACCAACGATACCAATCTTCTCATGTGGCTTGATAGTCAGGTTGATTTTCTTCAAAACCAAGTCTGATCCTTCTCTATAACGAGTAGAGTAGTTCTTGAATATAATCTCACCTTGAGAAGGCCATGTGACCGGTGGACGTGGATCAACAATCTCTGCAGCTTCAGGCTCCAATTGACTGTATTCCTTAACTCTCTCAACGGCAACAATGTTAGTCTCAACCTCAACAGTCATTCTAACAATCCAGTTCAAAGATTGCGTGATTTGAAGAGAATAAGAAACAGACAAACCCACGAGGCCGGCAGTGATATGGCCAAACTTCAACGTGAAGATGGACAGACCAGCAGAACCAAGAATGATCAAAGAACCAATGAACTCCAATCTCACAGCTAACCAACGGTTCGTGTTGACAGTTGGGAAATAAGCACTCATGTTGTTGTCAACGTGGGATTGATTGATATGCTCAAATCTATTCTGTTGACCAAAACCTCTAATCGTAGCAGTACCAGTAAGAGTCTCCTGGAAGTGGGCATAAATAGGAGAACGCGTAACAGAGTCCAATCTTCTCAATTCACGAGAAGTACGCATGTAGTACTGTTGATAGATGGAATAGACAAACAACAATGGAGCAACAAGGAAGATGAACTGCCATGTTGAGTAACATATAACAATCATGGTGAAAGTGACTTTGAAACTGTTAACCAAGAATTGTGAAAGGGTTCTTGCAAGAACTTCATCAATCTTGTATATATCGTTAGAAAATCTGTTCAGGATTCTTCCGATCGGCGTGGCCTCGAAGAATTGCATTGGAGCTCTCAAAACACTATCAACCATACCAGAGTGCAACTTCTTGGAACCTTCGATAGAACAGTATTGCCACAAAACAATAGACTGCAGCATGATACAGACAGCACCAACGATACCAATAGCGAAGTAAATACCCAAGTAAACCCATGCATGTGGGTTGTAACCGGCATCAGTGTTCACTTCAGACCAATATTTCAACCAAATAGAACTGACAACACTCAAGAACTGTGGAACAATAAGCATAAAGAAACAGATCAGACAGTATTTTGGATTGCAAGCCTTGATATAATCCATGTAAACATCCCACTTGACTTTTCCTTGTTCACGATGTTCTCTTTGAGTTCCTTTGACCTCGTCATCACCAAATCTGATTGGCTTCAAAGTAGCAACACTAGCTCTTCTCAAACTCAAGGCATCGGTACCATCAACGATGTCGGCCTGAGAGGATTCTTCAGATGAGATCAAGTTATCAACATCAATCTCCTCTTCTTTAACTTCGGTTTCCGCCTTCTTGCTACCATATTCAGTGATCAGCTGAGATAATACAGAGCCTTGAGCATTCATCACTTCATCATAAGTACCTTGCTGTGTAATCGCACCATCTTGCATCAAAGTGATATTGTCAGAAATGGACAAAACGGAGATCTTGTTGGTCGCCAAAACTTTACATTTAGAACCAAGCAAACCGTCAGCAGACAAAACATGATCAACCAAGTGCTTAGCGACATGTTCATCGACAGCAGCCAAAGGATCGTCGAAAAGATAGACATCTGCTCTAGCGTAAACAGCTCTTGCAAGGGAGATTCTGGCCTTTTGACCACCAGATAAGGAGATACCTTTCTCACCGACGAGAGTTTCATCACCATCCTTCAAGATTGCGAAATCGACAGTTAGCGCACAGGCCTTGATGGTTTTCTCATAGAACACAGGATCGAATTTATGACCAAACAAGATGTTTTCCTTAACAGTGCCATTCATGATCCAAGGAATTTGGGCAACGTAGGCAACGTCACCATAGATGGCAACAGAACCATTTATTCTGTTCAAGTCACCCAACATACTTTGAACCAGGGCAGATTTACCAGAACCGACTCTTCCAACGATACAGGTAAGTTCACCTTTCTTTGCAACAAAGTTGACCTTATCGAGAGCAATCTTATACTCTGGCTTACGTTGCCATAAGAAAGTACCATCTTTGATTTCGACAGAGACATCACCTTTCTTCTTGGCTTTTTCAACAAACGTGATGGCATCAGGTTGTAATTCCTCAGAAGTAAGGAAGGAATACAATCTTCCAAGGGCGACTTGAGACTCGATGAAAGCAGTGATAGCCATTGGGATGACAGCCAATGGGAAAGATAGCAAGTTGAACAAAGTTAGAGCTGGGAAAACCAAGTCAGTAGTCAACGGTTTATCTTCGAGCCAGATGAAGACAGCAAAAGTTGAACATGAGACAAGGAATGGAGCCATGGACCATTGCGCACTCATAAAAGCCTGAACCTTACTCATCTTTTTTAAGTTTTCCAATTCCTTATCATTTCTGACATGGTTTAATTTGGCTTTGTACGGTTTCTCCCAACCATAGAGCTTCAATGACCTGATGTTATTCAAGATCTCACCAATGACACGAGTTCTCTCATCTTTATTCTTCATTTGAGCCTTTTGCAATGTCTTCATATAACGAGTAATGGAAGAGTTTAGTGGAATAAGAACAAGCATCATCAAGACACCGACCCACATAGAGTTTCCCAAAAGACCATGTAGAGAGTAAAGACACAAGATGATTTGGAAGGGACCTGACCAGATGATGGATCCAGTGTTGGCCAAATCTGACAATCTTTGGGTATCAACAGACATCAAGTTGACAATGTCACCACTAGCCTTTTGGCCCTTAGCCTCATTTGACAGCTTCAATGCCTTTCTGTAGATAGTGGCAATCAAGGAAGATTTAACGTTCATACCGACATTGAAGATGTTCCAAAAGTATTGATGGAGGGAAGCAGTTTGAGTAACAGAGATGATAAACATCCACAAGACAAGCATGATACCCTTTGTGATTGGTTCAGGGTTGTCAGAGTTGTAGGCATTGACAAACCGAATCAAGAGTTTGAGCATCTGTGGTTGAGTAAATTGCAAAATATCCTGGACAGCCTTGAAGAATCCACCCAACAAGATTTGGGAACCAAAAGTTTGCAAAAGGGCCCAACCAAGAGATGGTTTCGAGGATTGAAGTTGGCTCTTCCAGTGATCTTCAAATTTATTAGAGATATAGCCAGATTTGAAATCTTGTGGCAACGGTGGCAAATCATCTTCTGTTAAGAATTGGTTGTAACCAAGCTTCATCATTGGAGTCATCCAACTGAAAGTAATCTTCGAGAAAAAGTCCGCAGAGTCAAATGGGTTCTCTTTACCGATTGGATGGTATGTCTGTGGCTTTGTTGGGATCCAGCAGACCAAGAGTGCAAAAAGAGAGTTGATGGACAAGAACAAAGATAAGATGAAGTAGTCATCGTACTCACTTCTCCAAAGAAGGTTGAGTACTTTTGAGACACCAAAGAAGGTACCAAAGAACCAGTAGAGCAAGATGACGGTGGAGGTGATCTTTGAGTATCTGTAGTCGATGTGATGGAGATAGATACCAACCACCAAGGCGAAAGCCTGGAGCACTGGTTGTATGAAGTCAACGTTCTTCAAATCATCGCCTGTGGCCGCCAGCTGGTGAATATTAGCGACGGTCAATACCAATTGCAAGGAGACAAGCAAGATTCTAGCGTAGTATATCCAGTTCTTTCTATACTTGATACCATCAGCCGCCGTGATCTTACGTATCTCACGCAGGCCAAGCACGATGAACAGCACGTTGAGCGATGTCAGTAGAACACCGTTAGTGAAACACATTGTGAAGTCAGCATATACGGCAGAGATGGGGCCCCAGCCTTCAGCATCCTGGCAGAGACTATCACACGTAGCGTTAAACAATACCCTAGCGCTTTGCGGCACCTGGGCGGAAAAGTCCCCCTGGGAGAGTGGCATCCTCAAAGCGTCCGAGAGATGCTCCAGTGAGCCCTGATTGACGATATGGAAGCTCATCAGCCTAGACAGTACTCTTTTCCAGTGGCAAGTTTCTGGCTTTGGCCATGAGTTCGCAAGTGGAATTTATATTTGGCGAGTGCGATTACAAATGCGAGAAAGTGGCAGATGAGGAAAATTTCCTGTTTGGGTGTCTTGTCCGTAGAAGATATCCAGCGGTCGTCAACGTTATGGCTCGGAAGAGCACTTAAAGGGTCTTTGACATTTGTATGGGGTTTTTACGGCACTTTCCCATGCTCTCACAGTACTTGTATTGTCTACAAAGATCCAACCTATGCTATTTACAATGATATTTACACTTATATGACTCAATTGGCCTCGCCTTGGGAAGCCTTCAACAGAGAGTTCTCACCTTTGAGCAACACCTCGTCGACAAACTTGGAGGCCTTTTCCTTGCCGTGTTGTAATAGCACAGCACCGATAATGGCTTCGCTAGTTCTGGCATACACAGACCACTGTCCACTCTTTTGAGGGTCTCTTACGGTAATGTCTCTCTTCTTCCAGAAAATGCAGTCGCCGAGGTCATGGTTGACAGCGAACTGAGCAAGTGTTTGGTTAGAGATCAAGTTCTTGGAGGCGTGGGTACCGATATGGTTCAAACCCTGAGTGTTCATGGTAAAGAGAGCAGACTTATATTTGAGGAAATGACCACCCAAAACCGCAAGCTTCTCATTGAATGGTTTTCTGCCGTGTGCAAAACTCTTGTGTGTGAGTATCTGTAAAGAAATCTCGTCTGGAAGGGTATATTCAGCACCGAGCAACTGCTTCAATTGGGACAACGACTCATCGCTGACACCATATGGCTTACCCTTTGGACTCACGAGATAGTCAGACTCTTCACGAATCAAACCACGTACTCTGGATCCCCTATGAAGATAGCCGATGGCACGGTATTGCGGTCTGAGCACTGATACTCTGAGAGATGGTGTTATTATGGTCCGTATGGTGTTCATGATGTTGGAATGGTCCAATGATGTCACAAGAAAGGCGGAATAAACCTGATAAAATTTTAAGACTTGGCAAGTATGAGTACAGATCTTCGTCAACAACTCAATGGAGCTTCCAATTAAGCCAATCCGCACCTGTTTTTACACTGTTTCCTACAGAATTCAGTCACTTTGGGAGTGGAAAAGTTTTGATTTTTTCCAACGAGCACTCAGAAACTCAGTCGGTTTGGGCAGAAAATTTGGGAACCACTCGAAAATTTTCTATGAAGCGATGAGCTCGAATCACGAATGAGATAGCATAAAGGGTTAGAACCTAGAATAAGACCAAAGATGGACATCTTCCGAGTGCTGACCCGTGGTGCATCTCTGAAGAAGTCCAAGGAAATAGTCACGGACTACGCACTGCCCTCTGAGAAGAAGAACAGGAACCAGAAGAAGAAGGATGTACAGACAGAGAAGGATGTTGACAGAGAGATTGATTTCTTCAAGACCAATAAGTTCAAACAGTTGGCCAAGTCACAGGAGCTCATAGATGAGGAGGCAGAGGTGCTTGTTGAAGACCACGAGGAGTCGGTTGTCCCTCCACCAAAGATTACTACTGAAGAAGAAGCACAAAAGTTGAGAAAATCGTATAGAGCCAAGGTCTCTGGTGATGATGTCCCGTTGCCTATTGGATCCTTCGAAGACCTCATAAAGAGATTCAGATTGGACCCAAAAGTGCTTACAAACCTCATTGATGCCGGATTTACAGAGCCAACTCCTATCCAAGCCGAAGCTATTCCAATCACTCTGTTCGATAGAGACCTTGTGGCATGTGCACCAACTGGTTCCGGTAAGACACTGGCATTCTTGACGCCATTGGTGCAGCAGTTGAGAACGAGCAATAATAAGGGCCTTAAGGGGCTTATAATATCACCTACCAAGGAGTTGGCACAGCAGATCTTTGATGAGTGTAATAAGTTAGTCAGGAGAACTGATATCAAAGTTGCATTACTATCCAAATCTCTCAGTTCTAAGTTGAAGAATAACATCGTGAAGAAGGATAAATTCGACTTGATCATTTCAACACCGTTGAGACTGATTGATCTTGTGAAAAATGAGGCATTGGATCTAAGTACAGTGGAACATTTGATATTTGATGAAGCTGATAAGTTGTTTGATAAGAACTTTGTGGAACAAACTGATGATATTTTGTCAAAGTGCACTAATGTAAAGTTGAGAAGATCCATGTTTTCTGCTACAATTCCATCCAGTGTCGAAGAGTTGGCTAACTCTATCATGATCCACCCTGTGAGAGTCATTATTGGTCATAAGGAGGCTGCTAATCAACAGATTGAGCAGAAGCTAGTGTTCTGTGGCAACGAACAAGGTAAACTGGTGGCTATAAGACAATTGATCCAGGAAGGTCAGTTCCGACCACCAGTGTTGATCTTTTTGCAATCCATTACTCGTGCTAAGGCACTTTTCCATGAATTGCTTTACGATAGATTGAACGTTGACGTAATCCATGCAGAGAGAACACAAATGCAACGTCAAGCGATTATTGACCGTTTCAAAAAAGGTGAAATCTGGGTGTTGATCTGTACAGATGTGCTTGCTAGAGGTATCGATTTCAAGGGTGTCAATTTGGTGATCAACTACGATGTTCCAAACAGTGCACAGGCATATGTGCATAGGATCGGTAGAACTGGTCGTGGCGGTCGTGAAGGTAAGGCTATTACTTTTTACACCAAGGAGGACGCTATTGCAGTGAAGCCAATCATCAATGTGATGAAGCAGAGTGGCTCAGACTACGATAAATGGATGGATAATATGACCAAGATAACCAAAAATGAGAAGAAGAAGATCAAAAACGGTGAAATCAAGAGAAAGGATATCAGCACTGTTCCAAAAGTGATAAAACAGAAGCGCAAGCAGAAGAAGGAGATGGTTGAGGCATCAAAGAAGAGAAAGCAGTTGGAACTACTTGAGAAGGACTTGGAACGAAGAGAAGTTGTTCTCTCGGAGTAATATACTACACAGACAAGCAATGCAATAAATACAATTCTTTTTGTGATTTTGATCATAAGCATAAAACAACCCTGTGTATGTACTGACATCTATTGGAATATCGAAATTTCCCCTGACTAGATCTCAAATCTAAAAGGCTCAGTGGTGGGACTCGAAAGATGGGTAGCCGACAATTTTGCGACGACCAATGGCCTCACCAAGGGCAAAGAGACCAGCGAATTGGACGATGTAGGCACCACCGTTTATCAAAGTGTTCTTGTCAACAGACTTGTTCAAGATGGCGATCAAGTCTCTTGGTCTTTGGGCGTAGTACAAACCTTGGGTGTACAAAGTTTGGTACACGGATTGGATCTCAGAGATGGAAGGTGGAGAGAGTTTCTCTTTCAAGTACACTTGCTTAGCCAACTCACCGGTCACCTTGGCCCAGTAGACGGTCTTGGAGACGAGGCCAGACACTTGGTCAACCTTGTCGGAGATGGCATCCTTGGCTCTGGCAGCAGTGGATTGGTGACGGACACCTTGGACGGACTTTCTGATGGCTTGACGGAACATTTTCTGGTGGTGTTTCTCCCTCTCTCTTTCAAATTCCCTTTCAACCTCGTCTTCCTTCTCCTGTTGAAAGAAATTCTCACCAAAGAGAAAACACCGCGACAATTCCCTCTTTTGGAGTTTAACTGGCGGCCGGCTATTGGTGCTGAGATTTACGCGAAATGTTAACAGTCAAGTATTGTGTTAAGCGTAAAATTAGGAACTAAGAAAGTCATCCTTAGCTATGGGAGATTCTATTCCTTGTGCACTTTGAGAATGTTTTGGAGAAAAAATTGCTGAATGAGGTGAATACATAGAAGAAATGAGGCTAGCTTAGACGAAGAAGGAGATTGTGTTGATAGACTTCCCGAGGATTACCCTGTAGATGCACATTACACACACTGCTTCTGCCAGTTAAGTCCGCCTATAAACTTTGATAGCGACACTTTCCAGGAACCTCACCCCTTTTACAAATTAAACAATGTCGCACTGTTCTGAGAAGTTCAAGCACAAGCTGATAGCTCGTGGATCACCGCAAGATCTCCATCACCCTAAAATGAGCGAGAAACACTTGTCATACGATGGCCCACATCGTCTATCAAAGAGATTGCACTTCTCCCTTATCAGTGCCCTTCTCCTGTTGTTCTTGACACAATGGGTTCCTTTCACTTCCTTATTCCAAACTGAATCTTTACCTGCTCCGTTTGGGAAGAAATTCAACGAAGCTGAGATCAGTGAAGCTTATCAACAGGTGCTCATAGAATCCAACTTGGCTGGTCAATGGCTCAAGATTTATACCAAGGACCAGCACTTGGCTGGTAAGAACTTTGCCCTTGCTCAATTCACTGCTGATAAACTTGAGGAATTTGGGTTTCAATCCAAAATTGAGGCTCATAATGTTTACATCAACTATCCGAATGACTACGCAGTCAAACTACTGAAACCTTCAAAGAACTCGTTTGAAGTTATCTATGAACCAACTTTGGTTGAGGATGAGTTGAAAGAGGATCCAACTACACGAGGTGAAGGCCTTGTTCCTGCTTTCCATGGTTATTCCGCCAGCGGTAATGTCACTGCTCCTCTGGTATTTGCTAACTATGGCACCAAGGAGGATTTTGCCCAATTGGAAAGCAAAGGCGTCATTATAAAGGGAAATGTCGTCATCGTTCGTTATGGTAAGATCTTCAGAGGATTGAAAGTGAAGTTTGCACAAGAAGCAGGTGCCATTGGTGTCCTGATTTATTCTGACCCTGCAGATGACTACGTCCCTGAAGACGTCGAACCGTACCCAGGGGGGCCAGGGAGAAACCCTTCAAGTATCCAACGTGGCTCTGTGCAGTTTCTTTCATCCTTACCTGGTGACCCTAGTCGCTTTACTGATAGGTCTCCAGAGGCACTTAGTAACTTGACTACGATCCCGCAGATTCCATCACTCCCAATCTCCTATAAGGAAGCTGAACCGATCTTGAAACAGTTGAATGGGTTTGGTCTAGACCTGGGATTCCATGGTGGATTAAAGAAATTCCATTATACGACTGGCCCATCTATTGCAGAAGTGAATGTGTATAACAACGTGACTTACAATTTTACCGACATCCATAACGTCTATGGGTTACTAGAAGGTGAAGAGCGTGAAAAAGTGATCATCATTGGGAATCATAGAGATGCATGGATCAAAGGTGGTGCTGCAGATCCAAACTCCGGATCGGCAGTGATGTTGGAGATCGCTAGAGCTCTTGGTGAGTTGTTGAAGCAGGGTTGGAAACCAAGATATTCTATCGTGTTGGCCTCGTGGGATGGTGAAGAGTATGGGTTACTGGGTTCTACTGCATTTGCTGAAAAGTATGCTGAAGAATTGGGGAAACAGGTGATTGGCTATTTGAACGTCGATGTTGCCGTGTCTGGTTCCCATCTGAAACTGGCAGCTTCTCCATTATTGGATGATTTCCTCTTGGATCAAGCTTCCAAAGTCAAATATCCAAAGACTAACATGACACTATTGGATCATTTCTTGAGAGACGAAGCACAAGTTCATATTTTGGGTTCTGGCTCAGATTACACGGCGTTCTATGAACATTTGGGTATTGTATCTGCAGACTTGGGATTCATCAATGGCAAGAATGACCCGGTGTACCATTATCACTCGAACTATGACTCATATCATTGGATGTCCACGTTTGCTGACCCAGATTTCGAATTGCACAACACCTTGGCACAATATATCGGTCTCTTGACTATCCACCTCTCTGAATCAAAGTTGAACAGGGCATACTCTGCTGGTGCATATGTGCATGCTCTGAAGGGATACTTTGACGATCTGGTTGAAGAGATTCCAGAAAAGTGGTTGAATAGGACGATCCAATTGGATGAGATTGATCATTTCATGCGTTGTGGAGGGAGATTTAGAGCCTTGAAGCATGAGAATTACACTTTGGGCAAGCTGATCAAGTCTACCGGATATAGACTGCATGGGCTTAAGAAGGTTGCCACAAAGCACGATAAGATGATGTCTGCCCTACAAGATGAATGGGATGAGGATGTCTCCAAGTCGAAGAATCCGTTCAAGAAGTTCTTCTTTAACCGGAGAGTGAAGATGGTTAACGAACAGATCAAGGACTTAGAGAAGCAGTTCTTGTACGAGCCTGGGCTCAATGGCAGAGATTGGTTCAAGCATATTGTATTCGCTTCAGGGAGATATACAGGGTATGCGGGGCAATCCCTTCCTGGTCTTACTGAAGCCTTGGAGGATGGTGATTTCGAGGAGACAGCTCGCTGGATTGGTATCATTAGAACGAGTGTCAAGAAGGCGTTGGTGTCTTTGATTAAATGAATACTCTGTGGTATGAAAGAATACTAAGTACAGCGAGACAGGTGCTTATGACTTATAATGCATGTAGTGTCTATTTCTCTTTGTCAGATTCATCGATGATAGCAATGCTGCTATAATCACACCATTCTTTGAACAGATCAGGGCTAATCGTAATGTCATGATTTTTCATAACTTGTTGTAATTCTGTACTTTTCACGGGTTGAAAGGAATATATCTTTTCCCATAGAGCTGGTGATCTCTTTATGGATTCATTTATGGCATGGAAAACATCCTTCCTTATGATCTTTTGCGAATGATTGATATTCTGGCTTTGTGATAGTTGTACCATAGAGTCTTGCGATAGGAATTTGGCAACTTGCCTTATTGATTGAATCATAGCATGTCGACTTTTAGAAGGCTTCAGACCGTAATGTATGATTCTTTGTCTAAGTTGGTCCATAGTAAAATGTATTAATTCGTCATCTTGGTTTTCATCTTGGAATTCATCGATGCTTGCTTCCAAAGGACTCGATCGCAACGTTTTTAAAGGGCTCGATTTCTGAGGACTCGACTTCTGAGGACTCTTTATCGAGCCGGTAGATTTAATTGGAGATATCGATGCAGGCCTTGAATTCCAAGGTACCTGGGAGTCTTTGGAAGGACTGACCAACGGGGATGAAAAGGGTGAACCGTACTGAGATGACGGGACTTGTAAGACGCTCTTGGGTTTCTTCAAAGTCCGTGTGATTTCGATGATACTGACGTCTTCATCATCCGAGGAGTCTGGGATCTCATTTACATCTCTCTTTTGTGGTATCACCTTTGTTGAACACTCCCTAAACGGAGAAGAACTTGTCTCTGGATGCAACTGTCCATTGAAGGGTATCGTTGTGGTGTGCTTGATCACTTTTGGAGAAGGTGACGCCGGCTGGTGAGCTGTGAGGTATATCGAGGAAGATGGGTCTGATTCTGGGGTTCCAATGTGTTTACTGAGCAGTGGAAGGTTCGGTATTGAGAAGGATTGTTGCGTAATCAGGAGATTGCGTTTCTTTGGAGTAGTGTTTGTAGAGTCAATTTTAATAGGCGATTCCATCCTGAATGAAGTTAGCTGGGCACTTGGGCCCATGGAGTGAGATAACAGTGGAGGGACGTGAGTCTCCTGCGTTATCACTGGTGATGAAGATACGACTGGTGGATATCTGGCGGAAGTTAATGGTGGAGTCTGTGCTGATTTGATGTCGTAGAACTGGGTACTATCATCCGAGTTGATCTTCTGGGACGCTAGGAACTCCTTCTGAGTCAGTTCTAGTATCGAGGAGTTGTTATTGGATGGTTGTCCTGAGCTGAGAGAGATCACCTGGTCGTGGTAAGCGCAGGTATCAATGGGTATTGGGTTCGCCTCCTCCAGCGGTTGTCCATCTGTGGAGATTTCTATAAGGGAGCCCTGTGGTGATGAGTCTGGCACCTGACTCCCGAAAGTTCCGGGCATTGACATCTCTGCGCGGACAGTAGCGGTGCTCTATTTGTTGTTGTACTTCTTGTTCCCCCATAGTTAAAGTACACTGAAGTACACTAAAATATGGAATAGCATGATGACAAAGCACTGACATAATCACAGAACCGCTTGCGCGAGAATGATTACGTAACATTTTCGTGAGCACCGTGCCCCGCGGTTTGCCCAGCGTTTTGCCCGTTAGTCTGCCCAACGCTTCCTGTAGACGGGACACAGTCGCCAACGGCGGCCGGCCAAGGCCAAGGCCAAGGCCAGCGCGAGTCATCCACATCGGTTTGTGCAGTGCACACCAACACCGAGACCTTGTTGCTATGTGTTCTGACTACCACCACTCTGTAGGGAGTCTGTGCCGGTGTGCGTGGTATACCGCTATTAGTAACCAGCTGGCTAAATTAGTATATACACTACTATAACCCACTGGAGTCCGAATGACCTCCGCGCGGCTGACACCTGCCCCCTTGTCAACAGCCTTTTCTTTATCTGAAGGTTGTAAGTTGTAAACCTGTCCTGCTGCGGTGCCAAGTATGGGGAAGATACAAGGCAGTCCCACCACTGTGCTATTCAACGCTTACTCAACTGTACCGATACGACCTGCCCCACTAACCCCACGATGAGGGACCGGCGCCGATAATCGACTTATGTCCACTTATTATCATCTGTGTCTCCAGGGGGAACGAGGGGGGGGGTGCTAGCTATTGTTCTTTTTGGCTTGGTACCAAGAGAGATGTGGCCTAGGCCCTTAGACTCTAAACGTACACCCAGAGAAAACTTTTTTTTTCACCCTATCAACTTTAAGTGCTATATTGCCAGAGCAAACAGTGAAATGTAAGCACAGACACAAACTAAGTAGAGCCAATAGAGCCCGTAGAATATCCAATCAACCCCACTCATAGTACGGCTGATGAGCTTATGGCCCCTCTCCGTCCCCTTGATCTTTTGGTTTCAGCCCTTCGGTGAGTATGCTCAATGCCGATCTGCAATGCCGATATGTCGCCCGTTTCGATGCATCGCATCCATATATAAGAGGGAGACCCGCTGCTTGTGGGGTCTTGTGTGTTAGTCCCCAAAGCAAATCTCTAGTGTGTAATCGCTATCTAACAGGCTTTTTTAGAGAAATATGCCACAGTACTCAGATCACGACCTCGAGGCACAGATCTCTCACCTCTCAGACGACTCGAACCATTTTGACGAGTCCCGTTACCAGAAGAGTAACAAGCCAGTCCCTGTCACAGAGAACAACGGATTGGTGTATGCTATAACAACGTCCGGAACAGGAAACGAATATATCCATATTGACGACAAGAAGTTCCTCAAGTCAGATTTGGTCAGAGCTTTCGGTGGTACACTTAACCCTGGTTATTCTGAGCGTCCTCCACATGCCTTTGCTAACCCTGCTCCGTTAGGTCTTAGTGCGTTTGCGCTGACGACTTTTGTGCTCTCTTTGATCAACTGTGGTGCCATGGGTGTTCATACGCCTAATATCGTTGTCGGGCTGGCACTGTTCTACGGTGGGTTTGTCCAGCTCCTCGCTGGTATGTGGGAAGTGGTGATGTGTAATCCATTCGGTGCCACTGCCCTAGGTTCATTTGGTGGCTTCTGGATGAGTTTTGGTGCCATATACGTGGATTTCTTTGGTATTTTGGGAGCATACGACGACCCAGTCGAGCTGGATAGCGCAGTGGGGTTCTATCTCTTGGGTTGGACAATTTTCACATTTGGTATGATGCTCTTGACTATGAAGTCCACGGTGGCATTCTTTGGTACTTTTGCAACGTTGGATCTCACTTTCTTACTGTTGGCTGTCGGAAAGCTTGCGCCAAGTACTGGCTGCACAAAAGCTGCCGGTGTCGTTGGTATAGTCTGTGCCTTCTGTGCTTGGTACTGTGCCTACGCTGGTCTTTCGAACCACGAGAACTCTTATATCGTTGCAAGAGCTATTCCCTTACCAGATGACATTTTCAACAGAAAGAAGAAGAGTTGATATATACGATACATGATAGATATATGGTGAATGGTTTATGACATTTTTTTTGTACATCTACGTTAGGATAAGGGCATCAAAATATCATTAGAAGTAAGTACTCAGTATTATAACAAATCACAAGAAGTAATCCGTTGCTGGCTTCTTCGACGGCACAGCTTTAGCATCTTGCAACACCGCTTCAAAGATCTTATAATCCCTATTCAACGCATCATCAATCTCCAAAACCGCAGCAACGTTACCACAACGATAACAATAATTCGGCGCACTCCACACCGTGACAAGCCCACCGTCAAACAGTTCTTTATATCCCTCCATCACCAACTGATGCGCCCTCGCAATCAGGCTAACGTTGTTCTTATGGAGGAACTTCTCAACTTCATTTTGTCCAAATAGAAACCCTGCCCCACGAGGACTTATCCCCCATCCAGGGACATCATCCGGGTCTGACCACAATAAATCACACATTGCACCTTCGTGTGGCACTTCCTGTTTCCTATCGATCAATTTGATCTGTGATATATCTTCGATATCAGGGGATAACCCACCATGTACGCAAAAAACACCACCGGGACCTCCAACAAGAGCCCCAAGCGCTAAATAGTCAAACACTTCACAGCAGTAGCGCCATACGTTGGCACTTCCGTATTTCCTGAGACATTCATCGTAGAATCCGTACACTGTGGTGATCTGTCTCGATTCATGATTGCCTCTTATCAAAGTGACACGGTCAGGGTATCGAACTTTCAGACATAACAACAGCAAGAAGCTCTCAAGCGAATAGAACCCACGATCGACGAAATCGCCAAGAAACAAGTATCGTGTGCCAGGACACTCGCCTGCGTTTTTGAAAAGGGTCAATAGGTCGTGTAGTTGGCCATGGATATCTCCACAGATGGTGACCGGGGTGTCCACTATGGTGACGTTTGGCTCAGACACGAGAAGCTCCTGCGCCTGCAGACAGATCTGATACACGTCGGGCTCTGGAATCTGTTTGCACTGTTTGAGAAGGTCGATGGCATAGTCCAGGTCTATCATCGCCGGTCTTTGTTGATGATCGGGTGACGAGAATGTTAATGTTGTTGGTTAGTCGATTTGTTGGCTGTTGTTTGTTGATGTCTAGCGCGGGCGCGCTCATCATGATGCTCACCGCTCAACGCGTATGAAGAAAGAAGAAGCAAGGTGCAAGAATGCTTGAACACACTTTACGGGGAGTTTAGTGGTGGTGGTGGTGGTGGTAGTAATAGTACTAGTCAGAACAATACGATACGTCGATACCCTAAACAGTATGATTACCGAGAGAGTGATGATGAAAGATCTATGTACAGTAATTTCTGACGATGTGTCTCTCGCTCTCTCTCTATTGTGACAGGTCAACACCAGACACTAACGAAGTCCCCTGAAGCAACGCCACCGTCAATGGGTTCATGTAACACCCAAGGACTTCACTTCTGCTCAGTGCTTCTGGGTCGTAAGGATCGCTACCTGGCTTCATCCGTGTCACTTGACAAAACATCAGTGGTATCTCACTCCGATCCATCTGTTCATGCCCTTGTGCGGTGAGTGTACTAGGTGAACACATCACACCCAGAGTGGTATACCTATTCACAGGCCTCACGTTGAAGTTGAAGATCCCTGCTAGTTCTCTGATCTCCTTCGCCGTGATCTTGGAAGAGAAGCATTTGCACTGGATCAATAGATCCATTATGGAGGATTTCCTCAACAGTGTCGGTTTCACTTTACGCCCTCGCACTCTGATGCTCTGTGGTGCGCTGCACTCTTGGAAAGTAGAGATATCCCACTGACCCCCAAGGTCTTTACCGTTATCATAAGAGCCTCCGTAGTGTGTCAGTTTAGACATCTGGAAGTGGTGTTCGAGCTGCTCCTTCACCGTGAACTCATACAGGGTGCCGTTGAACACCGTGGACCCAGCATTTGTCTCATTGAACTGGGCGTATCTCAGGTATGTTTTGACATCGTGAAACTTTGTAATGGAGGAGAACCTTCTGGGGAGCATTCTGGCCACTTCTTTCAGAGCTGCTTTGAACTCTTCTGGTCTTTCACCTCATGATTTCTCCCAAACGCGGACGCGGTTTAAATTTCACGTACACTACTTCAACAGCGAAACGTAAACAATCAAACAAAGAACACGACAGTCTCAGAGGCAGAGGCAAATGTCCCAGATTCACAGGACGCAGTCCCAGTCCCTCTCGCAGCTCCAGTCACAGCTCGCACAACGTCCCCTGCAGGCCATCTCAACCTCCATCGACAGCCTTGACACGATGCTCAACGGCGGGATCATACCTGGGCAGATCTACGAAGTGTACGGGCTCAACAACTCAGGGAAGCCACAACTTGCCGAGGAGCTTTGCAAGAGTACGAGGAAGATACACAGGAAGGTGCTGTGGGTCTCGATGATGCAGGCAAGGCCGCCGCTGAAGAGTGGCATTGGGGTGCAACATATACGGTTGACGAATCTCGGCGAGTTATACCTCTTTATCCAATCCCTCAAGACATCCTATGGGCTCATTGTCATTGAAGATTTTGCATTGGCTATGAATAGAGCCATGGGCCATTTGGATGACATAATAACAAATCCCAAGTTATCAATAGATTCCAGGAGAAACAAGACCATATTGGATTTCTTCAAGTTGTTGAGCATACAATGTAGGAAGTTTGCATCTGCCTGTGTACTGTTCAACTCTGTGGATAATCTAAACATGTCGTTCGTTCAGGTCGAGGAAGGCATAGAACATGGGTCATCACAATCGGTGGCATCCGAAAGGCCTAAAAAATTCTACCAACAGATCTTGGTATCAGCTTTAGGCAACCATCAGTCATGGAGCCCACTGCTCAGGGCAAGGATCATGCTATACAAAGATTGGTCAAAAGGTGGGAACACTGCCTCATTTGTACATATACGGCATAATCAAGCCATGAAGAAGATGCTTCAATCCCAGAGCGTGGAGCCTAGAGTCGTGAGTTTCTATGTGAAAGGGGATGGACTGAGCCAGACCGTCGAAACGCTCGAAAGACCTGAGTTCACGATTGATGGGAACGACTTGGAATCTGAGAAAGAAGAAGAAACAGAGGAGGAACATGCAGTACTTCCCACATCACCGTGTGAAAATGATGTTCAGAATGACATTCAGAACGACATTCAGAACGCAAGGGAGATGCTATCCTCACAGATCGATAATGATGCATTGGCACAACAAGAGTTGGAATCTCTACTAGGTGATGATCTACAGGATGAGTTGGACAGTGATGATTCAACCATTGTAAACACATTGGAACAGGATCCTGCTGCTGTTACGGATAAGACATCTGAAACACAAGACCTCGACCAGACCAATCATGAAGATATATATGACGAAACCACTTTAAAGCCAGGCGATGCTACACCTGAGGATGCACAGGAGCATACAATACCTGAATTAACTACGGATAACGAGGCTAAGATCAAACCATTCCACATATGTGAAGACATCGAGAATCTGAGATCTGAATCGATGGTCGAGGATACTTCAATGGAAGTACAGGAGATAGATGATGAATTGGAGGAATTATTCCCGACTCAACCGGAAGCCATCAGTCTTTTGAGATTGTCGCAGTTACAGGAGAATATCAAGAGAAAGACCATTATTGGTTCTTCCAGGCAGACTAAGCAACCAAGAATCGCAATAATGGATCTGATGAGCTTCCAGGATAGCATAGAGGAGTCTCATGAGGAGAATATTCCAGCAACACTGCCATTTTTCTAATGCATGTATTTTATGAGCTCCGACGTAGTCGACTTACCAGGCAGGGAATATTTCCCGATCAGGGGTATTTCCACATGATTTTCTTGGAATAATCTCGCGGGCTGTCAGCGCCTGATGTCAAAATGGTCACCTCCATCAACTTCTGACACTGAAAGATTAGCCGTCCTGGTATACAACATAGGGAAAAGTGCATTAAAGGAGCTGAAGTCCATAAGAGGGACGTTCATTTATCAATCACTACAAACAGTTAAAGGCACGAGCACTTTTTTCCAGGAATTTTTTAGAGAGTGGTTTTTTCAGAGTTGATACCTTATCGAGCTCGGACAGCAACCATCACGAACAATCTCATAAAGAACGCTAACATTTATTGCTGATTATATTACAACGCTGATTGAAGAACTGAATAGAGAAGAATGGTGTATATGGGGATACAGGATTTCGTCAAACCGTCCGACTTCAAGGACAAGAAGCTCAGTGGACGTATCTTGAATGCCTTCACTAACATACCCTTCCAGATTTACAAGGACAGTGCCGATAGCGAATGGGTGAGTTATTGTAACGTTTTCAGCAGTTCGAGAATACTAACAACACCAACAGCAACTGGAAAACCTTCCTGGAAATTCAGCGCTGCTGTCTGCTTTTGAGCACCTTGATACCGAGTCAGAGTGGGAGAACCATCTGATTGCGTGGACAGGTGAGTTGAAGATCAAGAACAAGAATGTTAGTCTCACAGACGAGGCGTACTACTTGGACTCAGAGGATAAGGAGATCATTGAACAGATGATACGGAAGGAGCACAAGAGTGCCCAAATCCATCCAATTTGGCTTTTGAGGAGGGACCAGCACAGATGGAGAAGATACGCTGAGAATATCATATGGCCTGCGTTCCACTACATCTTGGGTACTGCGTCAGATGGGCGTGATGAGTCTCAGTGGTGGTACGACTATGTTAGATTCAATGAGGCATATGCCTCAAAGATCATCCAGCAGTACAAAGATGGTGATATTATTTGGATCCATGACTATTACCTCATGTTGCTCCCCCAGCTGATCAAAATGCAACTGCCAAATGCCATTGTGGGGTTCTTTATGCATTGTCCATTCCCTTCGAGTGAGTACTTTAGAGCACTGCCAAAGAGACAGCAATTGCTCGATGGGTTATTGGGTGCAAACAAGATCACCTTCCAAAATTACTCGTTCGCAAGACATTTTCTAAGCTCTTGCAAGAGAATTCTGGGTGCAGAGACAACGCCAAACTCTGTGGCGATGTATGGTGAAACTATTCAAGTTGATGCACTGCCAATTGGTATCGATATTGAAAGAATCGAAAAGGAGTGCTTTAACGATTTGATCGATGCAAAGATTAAGGCCATCAAGGATATGCATCAGGGAAAGAAGATCATTGTCGGAAGAGACCGTCTGGATACAGTGAGAGGTGTCGTTCAGAAGTTGCAGGCATTTGAAACATTTCTCGAGATGTACCCTGAATGGAGAGAAAAGGTTACATTGATCCAAGTTTCTTCACCAACTTATCAACATTCTACCAAAGTTGAGACCCAAGTTGCAGAACTGATCTCCAACATTAACGGTAAGTACGGTTCTCTCAACTCTTGTCCTGTTGAGCATTACCAGATGAGAATCCCAAAGGAGGAGTATTTTGCTCTTTTGAGAGTTGCAGATTTGGGTATCATCACTTCAGTGAGAGATGGTATGAACACCACTGCGTTGGAATACGTTGTTGCGCAGAAATTCAACCATTCTCCATTGATATTATCAGAGTTCAGTGGTTCTACAAGTGTTCTGAAGGATGCCATGATTGTCAACCCATGGGATTCTGTCGCTGTGGCTAAGGCTATCCATGATGGATTGACATCTGATGATGAGAAGAAAGAACATTGGGAATCCAAGATGATTAAATCTGTGAGCCCAATCCAGAAATGGACTTCGACATTCTTGAATGATTTGATCAATGGCCTAGAAGATGGAACCAATCGTAAACTGACTTCTTCATTGAACCGTCCACTTCTCTTGGATCATTATAAGCAGGCACAGAGAAGATTATTCCTCTTTGATTATGATGGTACATTGACACCAATTGTTAACGATCCAGCTGCGGCTATCCCATCTGCAAGACTCACTGACATCCTGAAGAAGCTGTCTGAGGATCCACGTAACCAGATCTGGATCATTAGTGGTCGTGACCAAGCCTTTTTGGAGAAATGGTTGGGTCCGAACAACAAGTTGGGTTTGTCTGCAGAACATGGTTGTTTCATGAAGGACATCGGAGCAGAATGGGTCAACCTCGCTGCTAAGTTTGACATGTCCTGGCAAGAAAAAGTCGAGGATATCTTTATGAGATATACGGACAAGACACCAGGCTCCAATATTGAGAAGAAGAAAGTTGCATTGACATGGCATTACAGACGTGCTGATCCCGAATTGGGTGAATTCCACTCCTCGCAGTTGATGGATGAGTTGAAGAATACCGTCGCGAAGCAATATGATGTTGAAGTTATGAGCGGTAAGGCCAACGTTGAAGTTCGTCCACGATTTTTGAACAAGGGGGAGATCGTTAAACGTCTTGTGTTGACGCGCCATGGTGCGCCACAAGGAAATGCTAACATTGAAGAGTTAAAGCATAAACATGAGGAATTGCCAGATTTCATTGTGTGTTTGGGTGATGATGCTACCGATGAAGATATGTTTAAGAAATTATTAGAGATTGAAGCTGATTGGGAAGAAGATATTCATGCTCATAAAAATCCAGTTTTCAACAACTTCGGTATCTATCCTATTAAAGTTGGCCCAGCATCAAAGGCAACTATGGCTACTGCCCATTTGAACGATCCTGCCCAAGTGTTGGATACTTTGGGTCTCTTGGTTGGTACTGTTTCACTTTTCGAAACTGCTGGTACTATTGAGTTGGATGATAGAGGCCATGTCAAGAATAGCGAATCGAGTCAAAGATCTGAAGCTGCGATTGCTGCTATCAAATTGAAGAAGACAAATTCGATAATGTCTCAGAAATCATCAGCAGGATAGACAGAGAGAGATTAAAGAAGAAGGTACAAGTTTGGTTTATGCTATTATTGTAGGGATTATGTAGCTTGTTTTGTTTCAAACATAGTGCCATAGATGGTTTCCAAATTTGGTATCATTTTCTTTATTTTATCATTTTGGATCTCAACCTGTTCCAAATTTCTAGCCTGAGCTGCATTATTAGCATTGAGGACACCTGTTATGTATCTCACCAAAGGGTAGAATCCAAATTTAGCCAAGTTGAATGCGACCTGCGATGTTTTCTGTTTTTCATCTGAGTTCTTGTTTTCGGTCACGGATTTGACATAGAGAAGTAATGAAGTCAACAATGGGGTTTTCTTTAGGAGATTAAATTGCTGGAGCAGTTGGGTTGCTGTTTCATTGATGTATTGTGAGGATTTGTTTTCAAAATTGAATAGCATTGTTAACAATTGTAGTGTATTACGGATCAAGAATCTCTGTGGCATTGATGTGTTTGGAGTTTCCATGATCTTTTGCAATCTTTGAGTCGAATCATCTCTCAGTCTGAACAGCGCCGATGCTCTCCCAGAAAGCTCATTTCTTGAGTAGTGCTCTATGCAGCCTTGTACCATCATGTAGAGATTCAGTGTTGAGAAGAGGTAGAGTTCGTTATGCTTATGATGTGGATTTGCAGTCTCCAACCTGATTAATAAATTCTCATACTCTTGGATTGCAGCATCTGGCTGACCATATGAATGGTACACCATTGCCATCAGGTATAGTCGTCGTGTGTCATCTTTGAGATCCAGGTCCTGAATTAGTGATGGATGTATTGAGAGCAGTCTCGTCAGATCATCCGTTGGAGGTCCTTCAACACCAAGTTTCTTCCCATCTGAATCCTTTTTCGTAGCCAACAGGTAAGATGATAGTGACTTGAGCGTTTCATAGAACTTGACATCTTCTGATAAGGCGTTGACTCTTTTCAGATCTTGTTTGTTAGATTTTATAGCGTTCATGAAAGGGTTTGATATTCTTGACGTTTCATCACCGATGAGCCTGCTAGCCATTTCGAATGACTTTGTGGATGCTGAAGAGTCTTGTGTTGCATTTAGACTGGATATACCTTGATATATGTGGAATTGGATTAATGATAGAACATGAGACTGAAGTCTCACATTCAGGTGAATTAGACGACCGTTGAAATTGAAAGGTAACAAGACGAAGGAACTCACATCGGCCAGCTGATCAATCGCAAGAGAGAGTTCCTTCTTCATTTGAGTATCATCACCACTAGGATAATGGAGTTGTAATATTGAAGCCAGGGACAGTTTCATAGCTTGCAACAGTGGGAAAAGAGTGATGATTCCATTCAGATCGCTCATCGGCTTCAGCCCATTCTGGATACAGAATGAGATTTCGGTTAGATGTATAAATGACTTGGACTCCTGATGGCAATGGTGGAATTCTGGACTGTGTAAAATCATTAGGAGTAGCTTATGAGCTTGTACTGGGTCATCAAGGGCATATGCTTGGAATTTCAAATATCTGAACAGGAGAGTCTCAGCAACGGGTGAATTTGTTATGTACCTGACAGCCTGTCTCGTCTCACCTCTTGATATCATAAGCTGTACCATCATGAACTCGGTATGGTATCTATAATGGACAAACTCCAAGTTATTTGAACAGAGCATCATAGCCTCACCCAAATAGGTCTCTGGAGGCTCTTCAGCACTATTTAAATCCACCTCATCCACCAAAATCTGTGCCAACAGGATATTGCACTTGATTCTAACCCGCAGTGTTGCTCTCTGCTTCCACTTGAGAATTTTTAGCAGGCACGCAATGCTCAGCTTTATCAGCGTGTAATACTCCAAGAGGTGCTGTTTTGTTGCCACTTTTGGTCTGCTGCTAACCGCGTGAGTGTAGAACTGAAGCGAGAGATCCCACAGTTGCTGTTCCTGCAGCTGGACAGCATTCATTGTGGTTCCTTTCCCGTCTCCTGGGCCCCCTTCTGCGGTATTGTGGTGAGTGTTCATTGCTCGAAGTTCGCAGTTCGCAGTTTGTCGTAGCCTCAAGACGTTCTCAAGAGGGCCTAACGATATTGGGAGGGTTCAAGAGGAGAGGAACTACACAGGACAGGAATAAACACATATCTAAAGATATGGAAAAAAGGACCGAACCAGTCAGTTCACGCCAATGGACTTCAGGTACTCTTCTCTGTAGTTGTTGTTCTCTACTGGGAAGTTCAGAGGTGTCCATTTTGGCTCGTCTTTGAACAGTCTCACGGCTTTGATAAAGTTATGGGTGTCCAGCGTGAATCTGTGGTATATACCCGCTGGCACAATAAGCAGGTCGTTGGGCTGCACACGCACTCTGATCCATTTCTGGTTCTTCTCATTCAGCAGGTCGAAGAAGCCATCGCCTTCTTTGATGTATCTGATCTCTTCATCTTCATGGATATGAGTGGTGAAGAACATGTCCAACTTGGTCTTCAGGGCCTCGGGGGAACCAAAAGAGGTAGGTGAAATGACAATTTCGTCACGGTTCTTATAGTCTCTCTCCCTGGCTAACTGGTCAACTTTGTCCATAGAGTCCAAGTGCTGGTAAAATACTCCGATCTCCTGGAGCTCTTCCGCAGAGACAGCGACACCGGAGTCGTTGTCTTCGCGGTAGTCAGTTTGGGTGTCGTCCATATAGTAGGCCTTCATGTTTGACTCCTTACACACTCTCCTTCTAAGTGTTCTCCACTGACTGCTGAAGTTTGTCCCTCGTGGTGAACTGTGGCTTCGGCGGCTCAAGGGCTCACAACACACCTCCATGTCTGTCCCTTAATCAAGGCTCTCAGCTCCGCAACGCAGTAGAGTAAGATAAAGTGTATCGAGAGACGTATAGACCTATTGTGCTAGATAGATCATATATATTAGATCACGTTTTTAAGTTTAATCATCCCCAACTGTAAAAAGAAGAGCTTTGACACTGCAAGCCTGCGCCCTTCCTTATCAGTTCTTTTTGTTCTTGTTCTTCTTCCTTCAGATCGCTACTATACTATAATTGCATTACTGCCAGAATACACTTTCCAGAACTTATCTTCGAACGTCAAATGTCAATTCTTGACCAATTAACCCATGGCGATTCTGTCAAGTCTAAAAAAGTTCGAGATATCCTCAGTTCTTGAATACTTCATTGATGATGAATTGTGTCTTTAGGGCAATTCGATCAGACCATTTAGAAGCCGATAGACCTAATAGTACAGAGCTATTGATATCAAGGTCCCAAGATTTGGACTATGACTAATAACAGAAAAACTTCCTGATTGTTCGTACTCCATTAGAAGTCCAGAAAGCGCACGACACGACATGCAGAACATTCAGTCTTCTTTCGGTTGAAAGCACTGATGAGAGATGTGGGATATATCATATGGTTCAAAGTTCCTCAACGAAAACTGTTGTGAGGTTGAAGATGAAATCAATCAATTTGCCTTCTGGGTTTGACTTTTAAGAAAGTTGATACGATAAATTTGGCAGATTGTTCCGCTTCAGAACTGAATTTGAGAGCTCATAGTGTCAAGAGCATCGGAATGTTCAATTATGATCAATCTAGTTCGATAGTACAAACTTTGACGAGGCTTTACAGCCAAGGTTGATGTTTCGAAGCCAAAGCTCCAAGTAGAGCACTTTTCTGCAAATCCATGATTATAAACACAGCCGCTGATCTCGTAGGTGCCTACAGGAGATCACCCGACGGATCAAGTTGATGTTTCAAGGCGTAGGCTTCTATGAGAATGAACTATTGACATTATTCGAATCTGTTATCTCTTGAGTCATGCCAATGCTGAGAGCTTTAAGAGTTCAGTCAATAGAAATTAATGTCATTCGATTCACAAGGTTCCCAGAGTCGAAAAAACTATTAAGTGTTGCAATCAGTTGCATGTTAACGGTTTTGCGGTTCATCAAGAGTCAAGGCCTAATTTCCAAATATCATTCAACTATAATTCATTGACACTGAACATAATACATTCAACCTCTCTTTAATTCCTTATCAATAAATCCACATTCTTGACACATTTTGAAACATAAACGGGATCTTCGTGTGTGAACCGCTCAAGCTCCGTTTTGCTGGAATACTCTAAGGGAGCCATCTTGGAACAATTCATAAGGGAAAAAGAGACCAAAGATGCCCGAACCCAATGATCAGTCACAGGATTCAGTCACTGCAGCAGAATATCTGTCTACTCAACTTGAGCTGGAACGTGAGGCCCGAGACCTAATGCCATATGACCCCAAAGTCTGCACATACACAATGGGCCCAACACGACAACAGATATATGCGTGTTTGACTTGTTTGGACAAATCAGGAATACCAGCTGGTGTTTGCTATTCATGCTCGATCCAATGCCACTCAGATCACAACCTGGTGGAGCTATTTACCAAAAGAGGGTTCACTTGTGACTGTGGGACAACAAGGATGAAGTCACCGTGTTTGTTGAGAAATGGTGTGAGTGATGATATTCCGGAATGTGGGAATATTTATAACCAGAACTATGAAGGAAAGTTCTGTCATTGTGGTCGTGTTTATAACCCAACGGAGGAGACCGGTAATATGCTCCAGTGTGTACTTGGTGATGTCTGTAACGAGGATTGGTACCATGACTACTGTATCATGGGACTACCTAAGTTCGATCCTCCCACGAGTGAAGAGGAAGGTGTGAACGTGTTGGACACATTGGGTGAACCTGGGTTAGATGCTCAGACTACACAATTAGAGAAACAGGATGAAGATGACGCTGATGTGGCAATTGATGGATTTCCAAGGTTTGAAGACTTTGATTGCTATATCTGTTGGATGTGCATCTCTAAACATCGTGATTTCTTCGATAAGATTAAAGGAGACACGAATATTGTGGCTGATGTATTACAAAGAATCAAGGCAGGGGATATCAAGGAGCGTAATGAGAAGTTAAAAGAACAAGAAGGCTTTTTTAGCGGGTTGAAGAAACGGAAAGTGGATTATGATTATTCTTTATTCCTCAAGGAGGGTCATGAAACCCACTTCAAAGAGCTATACGATACCACAGAGGATGGAACTATCAAGAAATTCCTCGATGACTTCTTCTTTTTGATGAAAGACGTTCCGATCTATGAACCACCACAGGATGAAGACGATGATACTTCTTCCATCTACGACATGGGGGCCAGGGCTATAAACTCACTCCCAAGGGAACAAGCCATTGAGGGGGTTCAAGTATTTGAAACCATCAAAACTAGACTGAAAGATTTCCTTAAGCCTTTTGCACAAGACGGTAAAGTTGTCAATAAAGAGGATATCGAATCATTCTTTGAAGAGCTAAAGAAGGACAAAAAGTGATAATCTGTTTTATTTCGGTATTCTAGTTCTTTTTCTTTCTATGACCCACCATGGGGTCCTGTAGTACAAATGTTATGATGAATATCTAATGCCATGGGGATGCCAGTCCCCCCCTTCCATAATGCCTTGCCGGATTTAACTGAGTGCCTTTGTCAAATATCTTGAGATATATTCAAAACTGACCAGTGTAACTGCGCTCGCCGGCACGGTTCTAGCCAAGTTTGTAGCGAATCCGGAATAGAATCCAATGAAGCCTTCTTTGTGATATATGCCCATGATGGTCTTCAGGAGCGAGTTAGTATGAGCATCCTTATGTATGGATCTTATCTGCATCCTCGTTCTTAAGATTTCATGAGGATATGTTAAAGTGGAGGCACACATCTTAGAGAGAGCACTAGCAGCGATAAGTCTTACCAGTCTTGACGATTTCTCCAAGTTGTTATCGTTACAGTGCAGCACTTTCTTCAGCTTCTCATATACGGGGAAATGGATAGCGACATGGAATAATCCAAAGAATGACGGCACAAGCCCGGATGCAAACACCTTGAGCCCCTCCGTTTGATACATCTTTCTGAATGCATCGAAAGTGCCCTTATAGTAAGTGTCGTTCTTATAGATCGATTTCCCATCTCCCGTCTGCAACATCAATCTAGTCTTCACAACCCATATTGGATTTGTTAGCACTGTAGAAACACCACCTGCAGTGAATGCCGACATCGAGTGCGTGACAAAGTCAGACTCGACTTTGCCATACTTATGCAGCACCCGTGGATACCATTTCTTTGCCTTCTCATACACCGTGAAGTAGATCATCCATGTGGGGAAGTAGCCCATCACTATGGGGACGATACCTCTGTAAAGGCCTACGACGCCCTCCTCCGTGACGATGGTCCTCAGAGTTCCCAAGATCCCTGAATACTTGTTCGCAACACCAGAATTTGCCCCCTGAGCCTGCAATCTTGTCTTTGCCACGTCCAATGGACATACAGAGACACCAGCTAAGAACCCAGCTAGGGCGCCACTCAGGGCCACGATCTGGGTGTCCGAAACCCGCGGCTGGAGTAGCGGCTGTGCTACCACATCAATGGGTTGTCGCTGTGTCATCTGGTCTTTATCCTGTCCAATTGGGCTGGTCATTTGGCCTTCTCTCCTTTCCAAAAGGTTTTGAAGTTTCTGTGGGTGATCAAAAAACCGTCAAAACTCCGAAAAGTGAACAAGCCGGGTAACCCCTAGGGTTCCTTCTTAGTGATACTGATATCTTATAGTACGAAGTAAGATGTTATAAACCGAGTTATGTTATTGTAAGATGGTGGAATGTATGTTACTGGGTTTAGAGCACCACTTTGAGCATAAAAGTAACAATAAACGGAGACTCACTACCACCATTGCTTAATCACCGACAGTCGGACTACGGAAAAGGGTTGCAACACCATGAACAAATAGAAGAGAGCCAAGGAAACTAGTAGAGAAGAGAGTTAACAGGATAGTAGGACAGAAGATTGAAGCTCTAACGCGTACAGAATAGAACAGAGAAAAAGAGAACTTCAATAAACCAAAAAAAAAGAAAACCACCGACACATTGGTCAAGCCAATTAAAAACACACACACGCAAGAATTGAAAGGGTAATCAACTTCGAATAAAACAACATCAAATAGGGGAAAAACAACGTCAGAGGAGAATATATACACTAACGTGGAAACGGGGGGGGGGTCATAAGTAATTTGCGATACCAAAGTGGAATGAGATACGTCAAGCGGATCAAGCAAACTGTCCATAGATGTAATACCAGCATCAATGTGGCTGTTGATAAGCTGGATAACTACCAACATACGAACCATTGTCATCGTAGTACCATTTAGGAA
The DNA here is from genome assembly GCA_003709245.3 of Williopsis saturnus. Taxonomy (NCBI): domain Eukaryota; kingdom Fungi; phylum Ascomycota; class Saccharomycetes; order Phaffomycetales; family Wickerhamomycetaceae; genus Williopsis; species Williopsis saturnus. The sequence continues at coordinate 146,940 of PPNR03000014.1, forward strand.
TAGTCTGAACAGGGGCCTGCCCCGAAGCAGGAATCGTGTGAGACGGTCCTTGGAAATGGTCACCTTGGCGAGGCAATGCAGCTTGCGAATGCGAGGATGATAGAGGTTGAGCCATGTTATAGTTAGAGGTTGTCGGTGGTACAAACTCACGCTTCGAAGGGGAATTAGGAGAAGACGGCAGCTGCTGCTGCAGCTGTTGTTGCTGTTGTTGCTGTTGTTGTTGTTGCATTGGAGGGGGGTAGCCAACGTACTGCTGGGAATCCGATAAGCGTTGGCCATACACGGGCAAGTTCAAGTCGTTGACATAGTCTCCAGAGGATGAACCACCGGACTGGGTATGACTGTGTGATACCGGTGGCGGTAGAGAAAAGGACATTCCATGGGGGACATACGGTTGAGAGTAGGGGCCAAAAGGAATTTGGAATCCTGGTTGGTGAGCCATATGCTGTTGAGAAACATGCTGTGTCATTTGTTGCTGAACTGGCTGTTGCAATGGAGCAGGTTGTTGATACTGCATGTGTAGTTGAGGGTTGAATCCCAAGTCTGCAGCGTTTGGGTTCGACTGGTCCATCAGATAATAGGCACCATCGTCAATAGGGACTTTGCCCCCTAGAGAGGACTCCTTAATAGCAGCCCATATTTCAGGAGACAGTGGCAAGTCTTTCAAGTCTGGTGCTTCACTTGGACGTGTCAGCTTACCTGAAAGCACATCATCGGCACAATAGTATGACACCAGATGGATTGTCTCAATAACTGGCTGGTGTGTATCTGGGTCCCATCTATTAACTGTGAGGGACATAGTCTTCTTGATCAATCCTGAATCCTTAAAGGCATAGGAGGCAATCAGTGAGCCAACAAGCTGCCTATTTGCCTGTTTCGAGGACTCACCACCGGTGACATTTGGTAAAGTAGCAGGGTCAAGCTCTGTACTCTTTCTCTTCTTCCTGGCCTTCTCAGTAGTACGACTGCCACGGTCCTTTGAGTTATTCAAAGCCTGTCTGTCAAGCTCTCTGTACACCAAAAACCTCCCTAGGATCCTAGAGGGGGACCATGCAACACCATCAGTCCATCTCTTGATCCCTGATCTCTCTTCAATAAAAACAAACACATTCCCAGAGTTAATCAACTGCGCACGCTCACCGTCATGTGGACGCCGCGGAACAGTACTCAAATGCGACGACAGAACTGCCTGTATCACCAAGAGGGCATCCTTCGTGGAGCCTATGTATCCAACATAGGTTGGCATCATCTTGAGCGTGGAGGGCATGCTGCTCTTATGGAGGGGGTGAAATATAAGGTCAGAAGTGTAAGTCGGAAGATAAAGATCAAAGTTTGCTCTTTATTCGTTTGCTTTTACGAGGCGTGGAAGAAGCAACTGCCCCAATTTCTTCAACGATTGGGTCACCCAAAGAAAAGGGTATATATTGCTTTCAGTGGAACCTGTGCGTGTTGCTTTATACGGCTTTCTCTCTTTTGACGAAAGAGCTGAAGTCCTGCCACTTGTTAAGCTATCTGTTCAGCCACCTTCTTCTTGGAAGCTGATTTCCTTTTGATGTTAAGCGTTCAGACTTTTAAATTTTGGGGGGCACAGTGAACTTTTTTATAAGCAGGACCGCGCAAACAAAGACGAAGCGAGAATCTTTGACAGGTGCCGGCCGCAAAGTGGGACTAGTCCTACATTAATTACATGAAAATATTCAGGACAATGGCGAGGTTTGGATGTAGACTTCGGAAAGAGGGGGGAGGAGGAAGGGAAAGCCCGGGTATTATATTTATTACCTGTGTAACTGCTAAATCACGGTACTTGTTAAGATAAATTCTGGACTGGACTGGACATATTTTTGTCATGAACGATAAATGGCAGTCTACCAAAAAAGATTCATCGAGAGATCCAGACCCACGCTTCATTATGTAAGTTTACACCAGAAGTTGGCGTTGCTCGCCTGCGGATTCGTGATTGCATCACGCATTATATCTGGTTACCAGTGATTGTAGCCGTCACTCACGAGCGCGGCCCTTATCAGGTCACAGACGTCTAAGCAAACACCGGGGGGTGGTGTTAGTGTGTATTTCTTATTCCATTACTGCATACTACGGCGACTATCTGGGTAACGTGCAGGGGGACTCCGACTCGTTTGCGCCATGCACCTTCGCGGCTCCTTTCGCTTTTCTTGGGCTTTTTACTGCCATGAACTCATGTCACGAATATAATAAAATAGCCCCTACTGAACTTGCGCTGATGAAGCAATACCACATTTATGTGTATGGCATCATCAAGAAGCAGTTCCTTTGACATGATGTTTTACGGGTTGGCATGACTTGATTATTAACACGTGTTAGCATATTGCAGTGCATGATATCTTCATGATTTTTGATCGATCGGCTATGGCCTAGAACACAGGCGTGCGATCATGGCAGGCGTTTTGTGGAGAAGCAACAATGTACATATATGTATAAGTACATACGAACAGGCGAGGGCTATATTCACGATGGTTGGTGGGGTTGGGTGGTTGGCTTTTTGTGATAGCGAAATGCCCTCATTTAATGACAATTCTAATTATGAGGATAATCTCCAGAGAGAAAGCTGAACAAGTTCAATATTTTCACCAAAATGTGCTACTCTATGGCTCAACACTGGTGCTAATTTAGTGTCGATCTAAAACGTCCTGATTCGAGAAAGTACATCAAAAAAACCTTAAATGTTAAACCCACCCATGACATTTGCCTTTGCCCAAGGTCCAGAACCCTCTAGGCTTCCCGAAATTTGTCGGTGAATGGCATTTGGGTTTCGTAGTGGCAGATTTGGTTGGCGCCAGCGTTTGACCCTGTCATTAAGATCATGCAGCAAGTGCAGCATAGCCATCCTCATGGGGTCTCGACATCCACTCCACCCCAATGAGAAACCTATACATACATATTTCGGCTTGCAATATGGAAGTGTTTGATTGATAAATAGTCGCCACGAAGCTGTAATTCCTTAAAGTCTACTTACGAGTGAGCTGTAGCCAGCAGCAGTCTCTTATTCTAAATATGACGATTCGACCTCGTCAGTTCCCGCTAGCTCAATTTTAATTATCATTTCGACCGTCTTTAAGATTCGTGGTAAGGCGGAAAGTGGCCCACTATGGCGTAGATGAAGCGGTTCTTTAACGCCATCGAACATATCATCTGGGGACATATAACTAGAGTTGCGACCAGAGGGAATAGCTTCTAGTCTTGGTTTCTTTACGCCGGAGACGCGTGGAACATCAGTCGTACACGTCGAATAGCGGACTGTTGATTTCTTGTCATTTTAACCAGATATAAGATGAAAATAAAGATCACAGAACAAAGTTACAACCAGTGGACCAATTTAGGTGTCATACTGATAGCCTTATCCTTATCAAGAACTTATCAAGAACAAATAGGGCGCCTTGCATATATCCATGAACTTTAAAGCAGTGCTATTTTGGCACAAAATCATCTCAATCGATAAAACTGGGAAGTCAAAGACCTCATAAGTGCAAGATAAAATAAACCAGCCTTAGTTTTTGTTTTCTTCACGCCAGTTTGACCAGCTAAGTTGCGAGTTTATTTGGAGGTCGATCGCAGCGCTGCATGCGCAAATCCCTTGGGGGGGAGGGGTGGGGGACTTGGCCCCCCACCTCAGGGGAGACTAGCAGCGACTGCATCGTCGCCAATTACGAGGGCCGCGAGGCCGGAAATAAAGCACTGGTTGTGGTCCGATCGCGATGCGCTTGATAGACATGTATTTAAGGACATCGACATCACAGATCAGAGAATAGAGGACATCAGCAATGCTGTTATCGAAGCTGCTATTGAGCATACTGGCTTCACTGGCCGCTGCAGATGTGACTTTCCCAGACCCATTAACCATATCAAACTTCCCATCCAAATTGAGTCAGGGCTTGCACCTTGTGGAGTTTTATTCCCCATATTGTTCGCATTGTAAGCATTTTGCACCTACTTGGGAAGCCACCTGGAATGCCTTCCATGAGGAAGGCGATTCTCTTGGAATCGGGATGGTGCAAGTTGACTGTGTCACTAGTGGTGATTTGTGTAACCAGGAGAAGATCACGGCGTATCCCAGCATCAAATTATATGGACCCAAGGGATTCATAAAGAATTACCCAAGAAATGGCAAGAGGACAGAGGAAGGGCTTATTAAGTTCATGAGGGACAGTGTGTCAGAGTTAGGCGATCCTGATTTTCATGTGAGTTCAAAGTCGAAGTTGATTTCCACCGATGAGATGATTAAACTGCTTGGTGAAGTTCAAAGCAAACCATATTTGGTGTCATTCTGGCCAAGTTATGAGTTGACCAACTTAGATGAGTACAACGTGGATAAGTTTGATACAAGGTACGATGAAGATTGTCTTGATATACAGCGAACGTGGAATATCGTTTCCAATCAGGTGAGTTCAATGGGTGTTGAGACTCGACACTTCAACTGTTTGAAAAATAAGAAGATCTGTGAAAAATTAGGCTATACGCTGGATATACCATATGCCGCGTTGTTCTTACCTGATATGCGTGTTGCTAAGTTGATCACTTTGGATCATAGCAAGTTTGATCTGAATGTCAAAAACATCGTCGATTTCACGTCACGTACTTTAAAAGCTGCAACCGTTCAAGATATCAATATTGAGCAACTGTCAGAGCTGATTCCACCACATATGCCTTATCTACCTCATTTTCCTACAGAGTCGCAGACAGTATTTGTCTATATTTATGACACAGAGACTTCATCTCACGAGGATTTTGAAATTTTCCCATATCTGATAGAACCGTTATCCAAACTTCCAAACGCAAGGCTCTACAAGTCGAACAACACTGATATTTTGAAACTGCTCGATGCTCAAAAGAAAAATCTATATGATAATCTGAACTACAACACAAGCGAACCACATAGAGAGCTCAATGAGCAGAGACATACAATCGAGACCATGACCTCATTTCCCTGTCTTGTTGCATTGCATGATAATACACAATGGCCGCAAGTGTTTCAGAGCTTTGGCCCTAATGAAATCAGAGATCAATATCGTCTGATAAACTTCATGAATGAACAATCTGCACCCCAGTATATGGAGTTTAAAGGTGATAATCAACAGTGGTTTTTAGATGGCCCGGATCATAATGAAAGGGTAGTACTTGTTGCCTTGGCTCCACAAGATGAGAAGATAAACTTGGAGTATCAACAAAAGTTCTTGATCGGGGTTCATGATTATGCTGATCTAAGGGATCAGTACAGGTACGAAAGGATCATCAGAGATCGAAAGTTGAAACAGGAAAAGGCTGAGCTACTGAAGAGCAAGCATGCAGCTGCCAAAGATGTTGTTAAGGAGTTACAGAAGGAAGTGTACTATGATAATTCGGGACAACTGACCCTGGGATGGTTTGATATCAAGAATGGAGATGTTTTGAAGAGATTAGGATATAATGTCGATGAGAGGGAATATTCTGCCGGTGATGTTATTGTGATTGATCGTGCTAAGAGTCAGTACTACGAGAGGGATATCCTTGGTGGTATTTTGAATGTTAGAGAATCGCCTTACAATCTCCGTGTGTTGTTGACCTCAGCTCAAGGGATCACTGATGGTAAGATCATTGCTATCAAGTGCCACTCAATGTTCTCTACGAATTGGAGAATTTTGGACGAAATCTTGGGACTACTAAACTTTTGGAGCATACTCCTCTTTAGTGGCCTTGGAGTAGTACTACTGAAGGTTAGAAAAACAAAAAAGGCTAAAGACTCAAGAGGAATCTTAGGGAACCCTGATGCAAAGGCCGATTGAGAACGCTTTCTGTAATTTACGATAGATTTTTTTTGTTGTCCGGCTTAGTATTCGTGTTGTGTCATGTTCCCTGCCATTTCTGACGAATCGATAACGAAACTGATACAGGGAATTCGTCTCCCATTGGACTTTTTATAAGGATACTCTCCTCCGTTACTGTTCGTATTCATGATTATACCTGGAACTCTTACAGAGTTCTATAACATAATCATCTGTAGGGTTCGACAATATGACTACTAGATCCCACTTTCTCAATCGGTAAGGGATATCACCATGGAATAAACTCAATCGACCTTTTCCTTGTGCCTTGGATATCCCATGCCATGGATACAGCGGTTCGCACAATTCCGAGTTCACAGTCTATTCAGGTTGTTTGAGACTCTTAGCTACGTTGAAACTGAGATGAATGCCTTTGATATGGGTTGGAACGGGTTACGGCAAGCAGAGATATTTGCGAAGGATGGTTCGGCCTTGCGTAGAGCGGAGGAAGGGGGTGATTTGCTGGCGGGGTTTTAATGATGATGCTGATGTGTTCGTTTCCTTGGCTGTTCTGATCTTTCTGGAGATGGTGCAATTTCGGTTTGGCCGAGCCGACCCTACGAGGGATTTGTCTCTGTTTTTCAGGTATTTTGGTGTTATTGTTGTTCGTGTTGTTGTTGTTGTTGTTGTTGTTGTAGTTGTTGATGATGATCCATTATGGCATGGGGAGCGGACGCCAAACATAAGTCAATAACAACACCATTATGGATGGGGTGCACACTGTAACAGAATTGATGTCACCCAAGGATGCGATGCGTGTTCTTGTGCCCGTGTGTATTTGCCGTTGTGGTGGTGACTCGCAAATGCAGCATGCTTGTGATCTGCGCTCTGCGTTCCTCTGACCTCCGCATGAGTCTTCCGTTTTATGGTCTCAGTCTCTTTCCCCTATCGTTTACAGTTCGCTGTCCAATGTTGGAAGTCACTTCATCTTTCAGTCTAGAACCAGTCAGTCGTGGATTACTGAAGCATGAATAGGTATGTATAACATAGATGAGATTACTGAGGTATGCATGTGTGTATGTTTGTATGTAATACGTAATAACAACATTTGTGTGTGCCTATCTAATTGACACGAGCAGAATGGCAGATGAAAAGCTTACGTAAGTAACAGCAGGACATTACTGATGATGTAACTAATTACATAAGGGATTTGGGACAGCTAATTTTGATAAGCCATTACATAATCCACAGTGTGCCCTTAACGGGCCATAAACGCCCTGCGCTCACCCACCGTCAATACTCGAAACGCGTTTCTTCTGCCACCGTTGGGACTAAAAGGAGACCGGTGAGGTAATACAGACGAGTAATAAGGGAGAGACGACAATGTCAGCCTCTGCCGTCACACAGCTCGCCATAAAGGAATGGCTCACCATCCTTGGACTCATTTTCGGAGGATGCTGCTCCAACGTGTTCACACTGGAGAAGATTGTTACTCATAACCCTGAGGCTGGTACTGTGGTAACTTTCTTCCAGTTCTTGTTCATTGCCATTGAAGGATATATCCACTTCTTTGACCGTTCTAGACCTCCTTTTTACATCAAGGAGAACCAGGTTCCACTCAAGAGATGGTCTGTGACCATTGTCATGTTTTTCCTGATATCTGTCCTAAACAACGCCGTGTTCATCTTCAAGATCTCCATCCCTATCCATATTATCTTTAGATCCAGTGGTACCGCAGTGGTGATGGTGATTGGATATCTTGTGGCTAAGAAGAGATATAACACCATCCAGGTGATCAGTGCTGTTCTGTTGACTGTGGGTGCTATCATTACAACATTGTACAAAGATAAAGAATTGTTCAAAAGGGATCAGATCAACGAACGTTCGGCTGGGATCCTATCAGCCCTTTCGGATGATGTTCTTTTTCTCACAGGTATCGGTGTCTTACTCTTTGCTGCTATCCTCATGGCCCTCATGGGTTTATACAACGAGGAGACCTATAGAATCTATGGTAAGCATTGGCAAGAGAATGTCTTTTATTCCCACTTGTTCGGCTTACCGATCTTCTTGTTCATGGGTAAAAGAGTCTATGATGAGTTTGTTGGGTTATTGTCTTACCCTGAGACCTTCAACGTATTGGGATTTCATGTTCCCAAGCAACTGGCATACTTGCTTCTCAATGTCGTCACGCAATTCTTCTGTGTCCGTGGTGCCAATATGCTTGCCGGTAATACAACGGCCCTGACTGTCAGTGTGGTGCTATTGCTAAGGAAGTTCGTCTCCTTGCTTCTAAGTATGTGGCTGTTCAACAACTCTCTGAGTGTCACTGGTTCCTTTGGTGCTGCTGTAGTGTTCTTTGGTGCATTTTTGTACTCCTACGGCTCAAGACCAAGAAAGCAGACCGTTGAGGTTGTCGAGATGAACGAGCTGCCAACGGAGGATAAAAGAGTTTGATTTATTGAATGAATCTTAAGATAGAGTGCGATTTTGTAGTTCTCTCAAGACCCCATCGGCTTATACGAAAAACGTCAACAAACCCGAAAACTTACCATCAAACACCATCAGAACACTATAGAAAAGCATAGAAAACACAACCATGTCCCTGACTGACAAGATCAATCAGTTTTACATCCCAGAGTGGCTCACAGTGGAACTCATAGCGTCAAACTTCATCACATTCACACCTCTCTTCTCTTACGGAACAACAGTGCTGTCGATATACAGGAAACAGTCATCCATAGGGTTCAGTCTCGACATCTGTGCCACTATGCTCATTGCGGCTTCATTGAGAATCGCATATTACTTCATCATACCGTACGAAGTGGCTCTTCTGAGGCAGAGTGTCGTAATGGTGGCTATCCAACTGATACTGCTAAAAGTTAGCCTAATGTACAGACCAAGAAACTATGACGCTGATTTATTGATTGAAGGGCCACCTCTCAGGGATGATTTAATCCAGGTATGGGATAGATGTGCCGTTAATCATGAATTATCCCTAGGGAATGGCATGGTATTGTTAAGGGAATGTCTAGTGGTGGTGTTTGTCCATTTCATAAGGTTCTTCGATCCGAGTTTTAAAAGAGTCAGCTCCTTTTGGCAATGGAACTCAGAGAAGTACTTTTGGAGATTTCTTACTTATTTCATCATGTTCACTACAGTATTGACAATGTTTCTAAGAGATTACACCAAGTTTGGTGAGTTTTTAGGAACTGTGGGTCTCCTCATCGAGTCCTTATTACCATTACCACAGATCCTACTACTGAACAACATTAAATCCATCGAAGGTTTCAAGCTGTTGCTACTAATATCATGGCTATGTGGCGACTTCACAAAGATTAGTTATCTGATGTACGGTGCCAAAAACATCAGTGGAATTTTCCTCTTCTTTGCTGTGTTTCAAATGTCTTTGGATTTTTACATAGCATTCCAATACGTCTATTTCAAATACTGTTATGAACCTAAAGAAGAATTTGAGATGAGGGATATGACATAAAGGGTTCATTATTATACATGTATATACAAGTTTCTATAGATCATTCATCATTCCATATCACTTCCTTGGTCTCAGGCTTCGTGTTTCTGTTCTGTCCCAATAGTCTCAACACTTTCATCAAAGACGAGGCATCTTCATCTGATCGGATCACACTTTGGTTGTGAAGCATATTCATCTTTTGAGCCAAACAACTATCATAGACACTGATATTCTGCTCATTGGTCAACTGCACGAATTTGACACCGATTCCCCAAGAATCATCAAGAGACTTGAAAACAGGATGACGATCAATGATTGGTGTTTCGTTCATGTATGATTTCACATAGATGTCGAACCCGACTGGTTTATGGCGCATCTGTCTGTTCAATCTCTTGATCTCTTTGATGTGATAATCCAAAATGTCAGAGTGTTCTTGTTGATCAGCTCCAATAAGAAGTCTCTGCAAACGATCACCAACGCCTTGCAATTTTTCAATCTCTTCTTCTGAGATCGTCGTTGCAACTACCTGTAATTTTGTTTCAAAGGGAGAAATCGGTTGGGAATTCATGACCAACCTGAAAGAGTCTTGTGGGATGTGTTCTGTTATTTTGGACAATAGTCTCGACCATAATGCCATTGATAACTTAAAGTCTTCATCAGCCATCTTTGAGGATAATTGTTCAACCATGTCGCCCTGATTCCACACTTTAGGAGACTTCTCCGCCATCTTAATATAATCAATACTTGGTAATCCAAAAGAATGTAAAATCTCATCCATTTGACTCAAGGGCAAATATTGGAATCCAAACATTTTAGAGATGTTGTGATAAGCCAGGAATATACCATCCATGTTTCCGATCCTAGCCTGCAGTGAATATTTCAGCATGGTGGAACGTGAGAGTTCCAAGAGCTCTCGCTCATAGGATTCAAAACGACCATGAGTTTTTACAATAGAATATGAAGTGGGATTCTTCTCTGCGTACGCTAAATCATGACGAACTGCGGCAACAGCTCTAGTCTTAAGATCAAAAGAACCGGTACCCGGCAACCTGGAATCATAACAATCCAACTGCGATCTCATTAAAAATGGACCCAATTTGGCATAATGGTATGTATTCTCCTCTTGTATTTTTTCTGTTCTATCAGGTTGCTTCTTATACTGTTCATATTCCTCTGGTGTCTTTGTGAGGAATCTCTCTAGTGAATGGCCCAACAACGAGAGTGTAACTTCACGATCACTAGATTTGTCAGAATCTATGGCATAGCAGCCATCGCGTTTCCTTAGGATAACAGAAGCTGGTAATTTGGAGCCTTGCGTCATATGACCATATGACTCTGGATGTTGTCTTGAGAAATTCAGAAGACTCACAGGTCGATAATTCGACAATAGGAAATGGAAATGTGAAAGTACACCAGTCATGGAGCTTGTAGAGGCATAATACTTCAGATTATGCTCCTTTGCCAATTTGGTCAAGATCTGATCCTTCGATGCAGTCACGAACGTGGTTATCGCAGCAAAGTCAAATTGATCCACTGGGAGGATGTTTCGTAAGAAAGGGTTGAAGTTAAAGACACCAGTTCGTGGGTCCTGAAGGTAGTGAATTCCAGGGGAGAAGAGAACACGTGAGAGTTTATGTTTTAGTTTGGGGATAGGGTCCTGGTCGGGTACTTCAATGGGTTCATAGTCAACTTGTGATGGCGTTATGATGCCGTTGTATATCGTCTTTGAAGGCTTGATCTTATCAAACTCAAGATCATGGCTCTTTGGTCGGTGGAAGTCATATTTATGCCTCTTTGGTTGTAATAAATCCTGTGGTGTGGGATCATGTGGAATGTCCTTCTTGGATTTAGTTTTCTGTCTATGTGATGAGTTCTGTCTCCTCTTTATGTTATCAAACCCTTTTGACACGATGGAAGCCAAGGAATCAGGAATGGTGCTCTGATATCGTATGGCCTGTCGATAGAGCAGTCTATGGAGCATCATTTATGGAGGATTATTCTCAACCCCACTCATTCGAAGAGCAAATAGAAAGAGAATGTCCTTCCAGTCCCAGCTTAAGATGAAAAGTTTATATTCCGAGGGTTGGCTACTGCAACTCTCGTGGTTTCCGAGATCGCGAAAACTGGTTTAGGGGCGGCAGAGATGGAAAAGATAAAGGCAGTTGAAAGGGGATTTGGTGGCATTCCGGTTGAAAAAAGTTATCAGTATGTGTATTATCAGTAATAGTATTGGAATCTTCAATTATATGAGTGAAGCTTCTTTTGCCCGCTCACGTCGTCTAAAAAAAACCCACTCCCCCAGGTTACCCGGCCTCAGCAGGAGCTTAAAATCCGTCACCGGCTACTGATGGAAAAGATAAAAAAATCATCAACTTTCGCCTACAAGCAAAAGTGGTTAAAAAAGGTCATCCGCACTTTATAAAGAGAGACCACGGGGCTGCCTTGAGAAGTTGCCTAATAGTCGTTTCCTGACTAGACTGAAAACTTGTACATCCCATATAAGAAGAAAGCAGCGCTGTTTTCTGCTCCACATAAGGTCTCGACATCTGACACCCGTTTTTCTGCAACTGAACGAACCACTGTGTTCAAAAGGGCTTTTCTCTTCTTCTGATATCCCTGAGATCTGAATAAACATGACAGCGACACCAATAGCACCATCTCCTGTCTCAGCCGCTTCCTCTCCTGCTGGCATCGTCCAGAGACCAGGAGTACCAACTGTCACCAAGATCGTAACTTCTAAAGAATGGGTACTACCACCAAGACCAAAGCCAGGCAGGAAACCAAGCGCTGATACACCTGCTACGAAGAGAAAAGCTCAGAACAGAGCTGCTCAAAGAGCTTTCAGGGAGAGAAGAGCCACGCGTGTTGCTGAATTAGAGGCAAAATTGAGTGAAGTTGAAAAAGAGAAGGACATCAATGAACTGAACTACAAGAATATTGTAAATAAGTTACAGGTGGAGAACAAGCTCTTGACAAAGTCACTGAATGATGTAAAGGCTGAGTTTACCAATTTGAAGCAGTCTCTTGCCGCTCAGCCGAACAGCATTGGATTTAATGCGCCATCACCTGCTATCTATTCAAATGGCCAAGTGAATGCACCATCGCCACTAAACTACTTCAAACCTTCTCCACCTTCAGGAATGAACCAGGAGTACAATTTCCCACAACAGAGACAACCCCAACAAATATCACCACAGCCACACCAGATTCAACCACAATTGCTAAGGCAGCCTCCATCACAACCGATGTCGCCTGCTGTAATCAAATCTCCTTTGGAATCACAGCCCTCCTCCAAAACGTCGTTGTCGTCGAACTTTGATGATTGTGGTGTTTGTGATGAGGATGATTGTATCTGCGCACAAGTTGGCTTAAGACCACATCCACCAACGCAGAAAGTCCAGTTGGATTCATTTGTACCTTTACCTGCTGTCTCGCTGAAGCGTACCAATGCACAGGCTGATGCAGAAGTGGACTATACTGCCAAGTTTGCAAAGAGTAAGCCCAAGCCAATGCCAAAATTCAAGAAGGCTAAGAAGTCAGAATCCACTGAACAAGAAGAGTTCGCATCTGTCCTGGACCACATCACAGATAGGGACTTTGAGTCACCAATGGAACAATGTGGGTTCTGTTCTGATGATTCTCCATGTGTGTGTCGTGAAGCTGCGAAAGAGGCCGCTAATGCCATCACCGAATTACAGAACAAGAGTCGAAATGATTCATTGGCGTTGCCGCCTATTTCTCGCCATTCAAGTGTTGCAAATCTCAACAAATTACCTGTGTTACACCCAGGTCCAAGTGTTGAGATTTCCAGGTCATCTATATCACCATCAATCGAACAACCAGAAGAGAAGAAAGCTGGATGTACTGGTAATCCTGGTACTTGTTCCCAATGTCAGTTAGACCCCATGTCAACATTGTTCTGTACCACTATTGCCTCCAAGGCAGAAGAAGAAGGTACCGATTCTGCAGTGAAGCAAGAAGATAACAGATCACCAGTGTCACCACCTGTATCGAGTCATTCCTCAAAGGTTTCATCTCCTATTACCACCGAGGAGGAAGAGCTTAACTCACTGAAGAGACAGAGAAAGTCCACATCAGCATCAAATACAGGAGGTGGGTCAAGTTCAGTAGGCAAGGGCATATACATCCCATGTGCAGATGCTTATAAGACCCTAAGCAGACATAAGGGATTCCATGCTGTGGATTTCAGTACTTTAGTGGGCAAGTTGACCACTAGAGGTATGCAAGTTGAAGTTCAGAGTGTTGCTAATGTCTTGAGGGAGTTGGATAGACGGTTGTATAACTGAGCTGGTTTCATGTATACATGTTTCTATATTCTACGAAATAGCTTTTATGGATATCTCCTTATATGTATGAAATCTGTAGTTTGTATAAGATAAATATGGATGGTAAAATAGAAATGAAATATCAGGCTAGAACTGCAACACCAGAGACGATTAACAACATGGCAATGGCGGAGCCGAATGCATTAGTGCCCATGCTGTAAACGATGTTGTAGAAAGCCGGGATGACAACGCTGTTAGCAAGAGCTTTTGATGAACTGGAGGCACTAGAAGAGGCAGATGCAGTAGGGGAAGAAGATGAAGAAGAGGTTTGAGCAGTGGAGGAAGAAGATGAAGCGGGAGCGGAAGAAGAGGAAACGTTGGCTTCATTATTATCGTAACAACCCCATTGTGTGTCACCGATATCGGTACCCAATGGTTCACCAGCACCAGACTTGAAGAAGATAGAGGCAGCAGATGGCAATTCTGGTAAAGTCTCGTTAGCAACTTCCCAAACACCAGCCTCGAAGGTTGGACAAGAAGAAATGGAGTTGGATGCGGCATAGCCACCGTCACCAGTTGGATCGGAAGTGGCGTTCAACTCATTTCTCAAGTTGTCGAAATCTGGCAAAGTTGTGGCATTGCCATTCTCATCAAGCTTGACTAAACCATAGTTGTTATCCTCTTCAGAGTATTCATACACTAAACCACCAGAGAAAACACCAGTCATTTGCTTGGAGTAAATAGTTCCAACTTCACTGAAGGCTCTGGAGTCACCTACGGTGTTACAGCCATACTCAGAGAAGAAGATTGGGAGTGAATAGCCGGTGTACTTTGTAACTTTGTTTTTGTAACCAGAAGTGACGAACGATGAAGCACCACACCAAGAATAGTCATTGACACCAAGCATATCAATTCTTGCGTCTTCATCATTACCACAGTTGAAATAAGCAGCGGTTTGATACACGTTCGAAGTGACGTCTGCGGCGGAATAACCGACTGGGATGGCTCTATAATTCTGGGCCCTCATGTATTGTTTCATATCACGCACGACCGCCTTCACGTATGGAGCAGCAGCAGTAGTGTTCTCCATATCGTTGATGACTTCGTTACCGGCAAAGAAACCCAAGACGTTATCATATTTGGCAAAGACATCGACAGTGGACAAGATAGATTGTAAGTAACGAGCGTTATAGGAACAAGCAGGAGCATATCTTGAGATAGAAGCTTCTGGGGTGTTCACATCAAGGATCAAGTAGATACCGGCTTGGTCGAGGGCCTCCATACAAGTGGAGTGATCCAGGGAATTATCCACAGTGTACACTCTAACGGTGTTGAGGCCCAACTCTTTAAAGTACTCGACATCACGCAAGCAGATGGACTCATCCGCCAAAGGGTCCACGAGGGTACCGTTGTTTCTTGGCTGGTAGTCTACACCACGGATGTAGAAACGGTCGCCGGTCTTGGAGTTCCAGAATGCGTTACCGTTCACCTCGATCGCTGGTAGTGAGGCAACGGCTAAGGACACAGAGGCGAGTAAAGCGGTAGCGAACTTCATGTTGGAAGAACTGTGTGAGTACAATAGCTGACCGGCAGTGAGCGATAGAAAGCCTTTCAGAGGAAACGAGCGTAGAAGATTCTTCCCGAAAAGCTCTCTTTTCAGGTCTTTTTCAGGTCTACTTAAAACAACTTTGGACACAGAAAAAAAAGAGCTCCGGTCTCTCGACGAAAAGTAAACAAACGTGCGTTTACCGAGGTCTGTCGGTAATGCTTGTTTTTGGCTGTTATGGAGGTATTTCTGGCGGTTTCGTTTTTATTATCATAGAGAACTGAAAAGAAGTTACAAGCAATTTATCCATATCTCTTTCAATCTTCGAAGTCAGTCCTTCAAGACTTGATCAGCCCGCCCAATCAGAGACGATGCGCTGATCCTGATCTGGGGACGGGGCACGCTCATGTAATCTGAAACGGAAATTCTGAGATCTGAGCTTGGCTAACACTTTTTGGACTGTTTAATTTTGAATAAGTGATGGTAAAACATATATATAACACTCAAACATTTAATATTGGTACGTGTAACGGAGGTTTTATGGTGGTATTGCGAGCTCGTTATCCGGAGGGGCTTAGAGAGGCAGCCCTTGATAATCGCATGTCAGGGTCCTTGAGAAGCTTATCACATAAGCCACTATGAATTATAGTACTTCAATCACAGGTAATAGATTAAATTAAAATGACAAATGTTGATGATTTATTTAAGTTTTAATCACGTTTTGATCATCCTCTATTCATTTTCAAAATCTGAATGGAGCTGGTGCACAGCCCCACGAGTCGTCGCAGGACAATCAAGAAGATATGACGACACGCGGCGTACATGCTGGATAAAATAGTCTCAGACCAACGGTTTTTTTCGTAGTCTAGTATCCTGCTGCCTGAAAACAAATATAGTATTTCTTGGTAGCTAGAACCACATTTAGATCTAATTGTTCGATAGATCTTTGATGTGGGTAGCTGCGAGCATGATGTTTAGAAAGGTTAACAAACTCCCACTGATTCACTAATATCAACGTAATCATCTTCATTCTTTTCTTTGCAACAGAATGAGGAAAAAATCTTTCCCTTCTCTTTTGAGTTTGTAGGCTTGAAGTACAGTTCATAGTAGTTCAATTGCCATGTCGTGAAAGCCATGTAGCCCTGCTAGTTCCCCCATATCCAGTTGATGATCAGTACTACAATGTCTCTTCATACGCCATCTGTATCTATATCAGTTATAAAGGTTCATTCAGTAGCAATAAGAGAAGGCTTCTCTTCAAGCTCTTCTTTCGCGGTGCTGATTACCTGTTCAGGCTCTGCAGAATTTTCAAACTGCTCCTTTGATTCAGCGAACTCAGAGACCTCAGAATTGCCAGTTTCTTCATGTTCTTCGTGATGTCCAGATTTAACTTCTTCAGGCTCCTCTGAAATACCAATAGCAGTCTCACCAACTTGATGTTCGGTTGATTCCTCGATTTCTTCAACAACTTGTTCTTCCAGCGACTCGACTGTTTCTTTAGGCTGAGATAGATCTTTTTCTTCAACACCAGTTTCTTCTTCAATCTCCTCAACATCTGGAACCTCTTCAGCATCAGCCTCGAAATTATTAGCCTCAACGACAGCAACAGCTTTGTTCAAGACAAACCCATTGCATTCAACCCCGGTAGACCAAATATCCTTGAAAGTAATCACTCTCTTATCGATAATTTCAACTCTTTCGCTCGCACTCTTAGGCAATCTCTTACCTCTTGGGCCCTTAGCTCTACCCTTTCTTGCGTCTGAGGTTTTTGTTTCTTCCGCTGGTGAGTTTTCGTCAAATTCGTCTTTGAATTCAGTTGTTGATTCCCTAGATAACGAACCAGGGATCTGACCAGGGGGTGTTATACCAGGTAACGCGAACAATCCATTCAAGTTCTGTTTGAAGGCGGAGCGATCCACCGGTGGTCTTGAAGTTTGACGTTCTTGTTGTTCCTGATGTTCACGCTGTTGGTTCTTGAGAAGCATCTCCTGGAATGCTGCGATTCTGGAAGACGGCTTCTTTGGCACGGGCGGTGGACCTTTAGCTTTCGGTTTGAGTGCGAAGTCTGGCGTGGATGAAGATGAGGAGGAGGACACTGGGGATTCTGGTTTGGATTCAATTTTTTCCTCACTTGGCTTGGTTACATCTTCAGCCGATAGTTGCTTATTTGAGCCTTCTTTGACTTCTTCCACATTAGCTGATTCCTCCACCGGTTCTGGTTCAGACGCACCAGTAATGCCTCCAAGTTCATTAACGGATTTGATATCAGACGTTTTAGTCTCTTCGCTGGACTTGGAACCAACAGCTGATTCTTCCTTCTTCTTAGCATCTTGCAGATTTTCCTGAGCTGAATCCTCCTTATCCCCCTCGACATCTTCTTCTTCAACATTCTCTGTCTCTCTTTCACCAACTGGTGTTCCTGGAGCTGATTCACCGCAGTGATGATCCGAGCTATACAACTTCATGACTTCACTCTTCATGTCTGATGTTGAAGTACGGGCCATTGTCTTTGCATTGTTCAATCTTGATGGAATTGCAGAAGGTCTTTGTGGTATCACGGGTGTACTTAACGGTCTTAATTTCGTGAGTTGCTCCAATTCTTTCAACGCATCCGTTGTCTTCTCTATGATTTCAGTTGTTGGTGATTCTACTGATGTCGATTCGGAGGATGGGCCAGGGCTTTGGGCTTTCTTTGGTCTTTGAGGACGCTTTGGGATTACTGGGATATCGGACTTGTTAGATTCAAGTTCTGGGATGAATTCACCATCTTCTAGGGCCTCAATCTCAGCTTCTCTTAGTGTAGCCTTTTCTTCTTGGTCCTCCGGTTCTTCTTGGTTCTCTGTCACCGGCGAAGCTGCTTTCTTGTTTGGACGTTGCGGGATCTCTGGCCCTTCAGGGGAGTCCACGCCGCCTTGTGGTACCACAATCTCAGCTGGGGTAAGTGGCAATTCATCAACCTCCTGCTTCTTTTTCTGTGGTCTGTTTGGAGCCACAGGAACACTTTCAGCTTCCTCACCTTTCTTCTTTTGAGGTCTTGATGGGACAGCCGGTTCTTCTGGGGTAGCCTGCTTGTGAGGTCTTGCAGGCACTCTTGGGGTCTCATCGAACTCGTCGAACGAATTGTCTGACTCGGAGAGCTCGTCTTCCTCTCTCTTGTTGGCCAGGATATTCTGTAGTGAGCTCATTTGTGGTCGTCTTTGTGCGGTGGGAAGAAATGTTGGTCGCAAGAAGAGAGATTCGTTTAGCTGTTGTTTACGTTTTCTGATCCGAACACAAGTCTGATGGGGCCACTGAGATGAGAGGCTACGAGTATGAACGACGATCTGAAAACAGAAACAAGTGAAATGAAAGAGGCGAAGTACAAGGCACGTTGTTTTAAGAATGCTACACAGCAGGATTAATAAAAGTGAATCAAACATTAAGCTTATGAACCGTAGTTAAGACGGAAGATGTCGTTGAAGACGTAGTAAGAAGAGCCATCTGGGATCAAGTGAAACACTTGGGAGTAACGCTGTGGGTTCTGCTCCTCATCGATCAACAATTCACCTGTGACCATGACAAGGACATCACCGTTTGGAGAGGCTGGTTGGGCATCCAAAGTAGTGATTCTGTGGGCCACTTTTTGGAATGGCAAGGAGGTCAACTTCTCAACAATGTCCTTGGCACCTTGAACCTGGGAGGTCTCGAATGTCAACATGGATTGGTCCCTCTGTAGAAATGTTAGTGTGTATTCAACTGAGCAGGTGGAGAAGGAAACTCACGTAGAGGTTACCCAGTTGAGATCTATCAGCATCGAATTGGTTGTAGTAGAACTCGGTGAATTGTTCTGCAAGGTTGTTAGTACACATGTCTTACACAGACCAGAGGGTAAGAGAGGGGAGAGACCACAAAAACATACGAGCAAGGGTGTTGAAGTCGACTGCGGCGTGTTGTTAGTATAAAAGTTCATCAGCATGTGCTGGGATCTCATCCTGGAAAACAGCCTTCGGAAGAGAGTGGAAACTCCATATAAAAGACCCTCCAGGACAGTCAATCGTCAACAGCATCAATTGTGTGTAGCCACCAGACATACCGGACATGATGCAAAATAAGAGACAGAGAACGCTTAGAAGTTCTGTTTTGTCTTCGATTTGTTGTTTTGTTTTTGTTTTGATTTTTTTTTTTTTTTGCTGAGCTCTGAATCCTGGTATGTTACCCGGATGAAATACCGAATTGAGAAATTGCGAGACTCGTTTCGCCAATTCGTGCGAAAATGCCAACTGGCGAACATTCCGCGTAACGTTTGCGTAAGTTTTAACCTAACGCGTAATTCTGCATGACCCGCACAAACTCGCTTAAACTACTTGCAGCTCACAGCCCAGAGAAACAATCCATCCAGCCAAAAGGGGTGAATGGACGGGCAGTTTTGTGACACAACCCAGTATTCTAAGAGCAATGTCTCTAATCATATTGAAGAGCCTGAGATCATAGCAACTCGCATAACACCCTATCCCAAAGCTCCCCACCTCAGTGAGGTTCCCGAATGACAATAGCATGGAAGTCGCCTTCTGCAAGTGATGGACAACAGATCCGCAACGGTCGTTGGACAATTTTCAGGGAGCGCTTGATCTAGAAGTCATTTACTTCACACGCTGTATCTGCGAATTCAAGCTGGGATCTGTTTCATGGTGGAGTTACCCATAGCTACTCATTCCTAAGCTCTTCTAGAACGCCAGGATCCGAATCCAGCTTTTCTATTGTGTGCCTCGACAGGCGCATAAGAGGGCAAAACCTACAACTGCAGCTACTTTTCAAAAAGGGAGACAGGCCCCGTCAACATTCCCTCTTTCCCTGCCCCCAATAGTTCTTCATCAGTCCAGTCGAGGCTTGTACCCTTACATTCCATCTACACCACTCTGTGATTTGAGACTTATCAGCATCCTCTTACATCAGGAGTTACATCAACGACTATTTATACTCCATACATATCCCCACAATAATGGCACTTGCAAGCCCAACGATCCAGGTCTTGCAGGCATCTCCACCAAGGAGGAGGTCTTTCAGGCTGTTCAATAGTAAACAGAGAGAGGCCGATAAGAAGCAGGCCTTACTCATTGGCACAGAGAAGTCTGGTAAGAAGGGTGAGTTTTGATTTTTCTGTTTGATCCGTTATGGATTCCATTTCAAGATTTGATACTAACAAGAGATCATAGCGATCCTTCAACAGGTTGAAAACATGGAGTCTCCATTGGAAATCATCTGCCTATCGAGCGATGTTCCAATTTCCAGATACAACAACTTTCTATACGACATCCCATATGTGATCTTTGTCTTTGATTCCACAAGGTTGTCCATTGACTATCTGGAAAGAGTTCGTCTGATGCTCAAGCACATATTCCAGTGTAATTCATCGTCGGAGAAACTCCTCATCCTGTTGAACAAGACAGATGTGATTACTGTGGTGAATGCCAACGTCTTGGAGAAGTATCTAAGACTGAACACATTGGACATGGAATACTTGATCATACCATCGAGTGCGAAATCAGGTTATGGTATCTCAGAGGGGATGAACTGGTTATTGAGATAGCTCTGCTTGGCTTTTAGCTCAATTAACTTCTTATAGGACTCAGGTAAGGTTTCAACAATCAATTGGTCACGTTGCTGGTAAACAAGAGAAAATGGCGGGACGGCATATGCTTCAGGGATGCAGGTATTCGGTTTTATAATGACACAATCATGAACTATACATCCATTCTGTAGTTCACAGCCTTCGCCTATAGTGACTCTGTTACCGATGTGGGATGCGTGGATGGAGCAATTTGGCGCAATTGAAGTGTATGAGCCCAGTTTCATGGCTTTGTGGAAAGTACTGGAAACTCTGGGTGGCATTATGGTAACACCAGAACTCAAATAGCAGAACTTACCTAGCTGGATGGACGATTGGCCCTCATGGACCTTAACATTCCCATGGAGGACAACATTGGCACAAACCGTCGTGTTGCCGGCGATCAAAATATGATCCGAGCCTTCGATCTGTGCATCCCTAGAAATCCTGTTTCCTGAGGAGGTCTCGATCCAGTCCATTTCGAGTACTCTCCGATGAAGCTGGGTAGAAGTTTGTAATGTGAAAGTTGGGAGATGTAAACAGAGGGTCATAAAGATATGGCAGGGCTGCCTAACCCTTAGTCTTTGGAAAGAAAAGAGTGAGATACAGAGAGCTTGAGGCGACGATAGCAGGGAGGCAAAAGGTGAACTTTTGTATGCAGAGGTTGCACCATATGGCATATGAAATTGTCTATTATGATAAATTAATAATTATTAATAAACCAATGATTAATTACTTATGGGATTCTGAATTTTCAATGCTCAGTTGTCAGTGCCCAATGCTCATGGGCCCTAACCGTTTATCATTGACGGCGTAAAGATCCTGAGCGTCCGTCCAATGTCCATATATGTATGTGTGATATACGATATACCCATTACCTTATCAGCGGACAATGGACTACCAAGTCCACACGCTACAGCCCCACAGACCGCGCAGGCCACATCACGCTGGTGACGCTTTCCGGTCACCTGACCTTTCCTTCGCCCTGTCACCACCTGATTTTCGCGAAAACGCGCTTCAAGCGTCAAAGCACACGTCGGTCCCACGCTGTCGGAACAACAAACAACAACAACAAACACGAAGTCATCGTACTGACAAAGAGCAACAAAGATGGCTGATAAAGTGTTTAGATTAGATTCTGGTAAGGCGTTCATTTTCTTTTTTATTTCCGTCGATATCATTATACTGACTCTTCCCTTCAGGGTTCCAGAACTACGACTGGGGTAAGGTTGGATCTTCGTCTGCTGTTGCTCAATTCGCCAATCATTCCAATCCTTCCATTACCATCGACGAATCCAAGCCATATGCCGAGCTATGGATGGGCACACACCCTAAGGTCCCATCGAAAACCCTTGAAGGTGTCAGCTTGAGAGACGTGATTGCCTCTAATCCCCAGGAGTTACTAGGTGAAGAGATTATCAAGAAGTACGCTGCCACTAATGAATTGCCGTTCTTGTTCAAGGTCCTATCCATCGAAAAGGTGTTGAGTATCCAAGCGCATCCCGATAAGCAATTGGCGAAGAAACTTCATATTAACGATCCAAAGAACTACCCGGATGATAACCATAAACCTGAAATGGCCATTGCTGTGACTGAATTCGAAGGGTTCTGTGGATTCAAGCCATTGGAAGAGATTGCCGATGAATTGCAAAAGATCCCAGAGTTTAAGGTTATTGTTGGTGATGACGTCACTGAGAAGTTTGTTAAGGGTATCAGGTCCAACGTCGAAATTGGTACACCAGATGATAAGTCCAACAGAGAGTTGCTGCAGTTGGTGTTTGGTAAAGTTATGAATGCCTCTGATGAGGCTATTGCGACTCAGGCAGATTCTCTTGTTTCCAGAGCACAATCCCAGCCAGAGTTATTTGCTAAGGATCTCCCTGAATTGATTCTGAGACTTAACAAGCAATTCCCACAAGATGTTGGACTCTTCTGTGGTTGTCTAATGTTGAACCATTGTAAATTGACAGCAGGAGAAGCCATGTTCTTACAGGCGAAGGATCCACACGCCTACATCAATGGTGATATCATTGAGTGTATGGCTGCCTCTGATAATGTTGTTAGAGCTGGTTTTACACCAAAGTTCAAAGATGTTGAGAATCTTGTGGAGATGTTGACGTACAGTTATGAGTCTGTCGAAAAGCAGAAGATGATTGCTGAGAAATTCCCAAGATCTAGAGGCGCTGGTGATTCCCTTTTGTTCAATCCTCCAATCGAGGAATTTGCAGTTTTGCAGACCACTTTTAAATCCTCCACTGGTAAACGTAAATTCCAAGGGTTCGGTGGTCCAAGTATCTTGATAATTACCAACGGTGAAGGTTACATCCACTACGATGGTCAAAAGATCAAAGCCGAGCCAGGTTTCAACTTTTTTATTGCCCCAAAAGTCGAGGTCGAATTGGAAACACAAGATGAGGAGTTCACTTCTTATAGAGCATTTGTTGAAGTTTGAAACGTTCCAACTATTTCTCCTTTTTTATAGACTGTTTTTTTCTGCTACATTCTATCGTAGGATACAAACAAAAAATGACTCTATTATGCATGAAAACCAACGGAACAGACTTGATATGAGAAGCACTCATTCAACACCATGTCTCTTCTTCCATTTCACTACTCTCTTCTTCAAATCACCCGGGCTCTGCTGATATATATTCAGCTTCTTATCCCACTTCATCTTGTCATAATCATCGCCATATTTCTCGTACAATACCTGGATCCAAGCCTCCTCCCTAGAACTTTGGATTCTGTCAGTCTTTACCGATCTCGAAGCGTATTGTTCTAACTGCTTGACCACTTCTGTTGTTGGCTGCACCTGTGGTGTCTTTGTGAGTTCCATATCATCATTTAGAGGCTTCTTCTTACCATATATCACTTTTAGCACTTGTCCCTCATCATCTCTTATAATACGTGCTTCACCTTCAGGTATGTCCTCTGGGTCTTGGGAATCTACGGACTCCTCTAATTTCTTTGCCTCCTTCTGTTCGATAGTCTCCTTGAGGACAGGGTGGTCCAAGTCTTTCTCAATACCACCTGCACGCACACCCAATTTAGAAGTTAGCCCAAGTTTCTTATAGTTCTGGGCCAGTGTCAAGCTGTAGTCCCAATTAGCAGCGATAATTGGGTTCGAAGCGATGTTCACCTTGCGCTGTTTGTCCTTGTTCTTTCTAGTGGCTTTACGCGCAGAGGTCTTGTTGGCTCTTCTCTGTCTGACTGATCCCATGTCGTCTTAGTCCTTTGCCCTCTTGTAGCCTCTCAGCTGTTGTGGTTGGAGTTATTGTTGTAGGCCGTTAAAGAGAAATAAATTTTCAGCGTGCGATGCCGGTAGGGGGACCCCGCGCTTGTAGTGCGTACTCATTTCTACTCTCCAACTTCCTATTGTATTCGACGTTCTGCTACGTGGATGGTGCTGTGTATAATAAATGTAAACAGTAGTAGCTGGCGGATGATGGCTTAAACTTGTGACTCTAGCACAGCCTTCACCCGTTTTCCCCCCAGCTCACAGCCCGGCAGTTCCTTGTTGGAGTCAGGTAGCTACTGGTCCCTTTTGTGTCAAGTGCCTCCCAGCGTTTTATGGACAGAACAATTTAGTCACATACGTAATTCAGAAAAGGACTAGGTGGAAAGCTTATCTGTAGCTCAATGATTCCGGCTATCCAGTAGGAAACTCATGCCCGATGCTGAAGGTACGAGTGGCCTATTTGGAGAGAACAATCTGGTCAGTGGTTACCAACAGAGATCTATCATTGGTCTTGTCTCGGTTCCTCTCAAATGAACGGACCTTTTGAATACTGACAGAAGAACAAACGAAATTTAGTACTACAGTTAAATCAAACAGGCTATGTCGACACTATTGTGTAATCATCCGTAGCTAGGTTTTAGAAGAAATTTTGTACCGTGGTGTTGAATATGCTGCTGTTCATATCATCCTCTCCTTGAAAATCACCGGCAAACAGACAAAAAAAAACTGACAACTTTTTCTGATCCAACACTGACAACAGTGTACTGTACTGAAGCATTGATAAGTTGATCTATTGATCCGACCATTGTACCGCAACCTACTGATATATAATAATGTCCCAATCCGAGCAATCACTATCTAACCAGATCGGAGAGTTATCAGTTGGTGAAGAACAACCAGTACCACAACCAATTCACACGAATAAGACCCCTGAGGAGCTCCATCAACAACAATTACTGGATAAGAGATCCATCTTTATCAGAAACCTGGCCTTCACCACCACACCAGATGAGCTGGAAGTGTTGTGTCACCCCTTTGGAACTGTTAACAGGGTTACCATCCTGTTTGACAAGTACACGGGCAAGTCTAAGGGGTATGCCTACTTGGAATACGAAGATGAGGAAAGTGCGTTAAAGGCCATTGAGGGGCTGAATGGCCAGGAATTCAAAGGGAGGGTCATTGGAGTGTTGGAGAAGAGGACTAATCTGCCTGGACTGAGAGCCCATAGGGGCAGAGGCAGGGGCAGGGGCAGAGGGAGAAGAGGCCCCAGTGTGACTAGCGAGGTTTCTAATGAGGTGTCTAATGAGTGATATGATATGATATGGTATGATATGATACTGTCTATGCGTATACTGATGATTTCTTTGTAGAAGTCTTCATAGCCCTAATAGGCCCGCGGATTACATAACCGTTCCAACTATAAAGCTCTTGAAAACTTTTCGCTTCTTCGCTCGAACTGTAAAGAATACTCCAAAAGAGTGAACCCCATTGGAATCAATCTGGCGTGGTCCTTGTACTCATTCCTACTTGTCTGAGTGTATGCTTGTATGGGCCGAACATCCCCATCTTCTGACCCTTGTCTTAAGGGTCTATTTGGGGCAGGTTGTCCTTCCTTTGTACAACTTGTTTGTACTTGAGGGTTCACAGAAGGAAAGTGCATCATAGTACATCGGGTGCTGTTCTGTTCATTTGGATGGGATATCCAACCACCCGGAGTCTCCAAGCTCACGGACATTGTTTGTAATGTGTAGCTTATACTGTTGAAAGTCTAATACGTAGAACATAATCCCTAATGCCTGACTATCCAATCAACTGACATTCTAGCTACCAAACTGACCAACTGGGTTCTATAGAACCACCTATCTAATCACCTATCTAATCACCTATCCAGCCACCTCTTGGTGTCCACTCACTCATTGGTAGGCACCTACCAATTGGTCACCGCCCTTGCAACCTATTTCATCAACGCCAACCAGAAATTCGCGAAGCAAAGTGGACAACAACCACAACAACAACAACACGGCGGTTAGTGCGAAGGGCCGTAACAGAGGACAAGAAGCGAAGTAAAACCCACCCTGCCAAAGATGGCCTCATCAATCCACTTCTGCGATATCAAGGGTAAGACCCTCCTTTCGAGGGACTACAAGGGTGATGTCCCAGGAACCGCTATTGACCACTTCCCTTTCATACTGGTCGGCGACGATGCTTCCCCTGTGGTGTGTTATAACGGGGTAAATTACTGCTATATCACACACAGCAACCTGTACTTGGTGGCGTTGACCAAGGGAAACTCCAATATCACACAGGTGTTCTTATTCCTGCACCAGTTGGTGAAAGTACTGGTTGATTACTTAAAAGAGCTAGAAGAGGAGTCCATAAGGGACAACTTTGTGATTATCTACGAGTTGATGGATGAGATGATGGACTTCGGGTACCCACAGATTACAGAGACTAAGATGCTAAAAGAGTACATAACACAGAGATCATACCAATTGGAGAGAAATATGAAGAAGAACCAATCATTGGGACCACCAAGTGCCATCACAAATGCCGTATCGTGGAGAAACGAAGGCATCATCTATAAGAAAAACGAGGCTTTCCTTGATGTTGTGGAATCAGTTAACATGTTGATCAACCCACAGGGTAAAGTACTACGCTCAGAGATCCTTGGTAAGATCCAGATCAAATCACACCTTAGTGGTATGCCTGACTTGAAATTGGGACTGAACGATAAGTCTATAGAGATGGAGGATGTCAAATTCCACCAGTGTGTCCGTCTATCCAAGTTTGAATCAGAAAAGACAATTACATTCATACCACCCGATGGAGATTTCGAATTGATGAGTTACAGACTCCAGACACAGTTGAAACCTCTGATAATGGTTGATTGTAAACTGATCAGGCATGAACATTCTCGTGTGGAGATCATTGCTAAAGTGAAGGCACAGATCAAAAAGAAATCGATGGCTAATAACGTTGAAGTCCATATCCCAATACCAGAAGACGCTGATAGTCCAAAGTTTAAATACAGTCATGGTTCTATGAAATGGATCCCTGAGAAGTCAGAGATTTTGTGGAAGTTCAAGCAGTTCCAAGGTGGGAAGGAATATCTCATGTCTGCTGAACTGGGGCTACCATCTGTAGAATCACACGATGATTCCAAGAGACCTATCCAGGTCAAATTCTCAATCCCATATTTCACAACGAGTGGGATCCAGGTGAAGTACCTGCGGATCAATGAACCAAAGATGATGTATCAGAGTTATCCGTGGGTTAGGTACATCACGCAGAGTGGTGACGATTATACGATTAGGATGAAGTGATCGTTTTTTTCTGGGACCAAAGTATATAAGAGGAAGTATAAGTGAAATAGATCAACAATGGAGATTGCTTTATTTGTAGTTCTCGTTCGCGATGATATGGAAACAGTAAACAAACAAAGTGACACACTTAAAGGGAGAAGGTTACAGCCAGGGAAGAAAAACGAAGAGGGATGACGAAGGTCGAAGAGGAATGATACAATGAAAAAGAGAGAACTGTTAACGAAGCTGATCAATGAGTGCATACAAGATGACCAATTGGACGCAAATAGTATGCTCGCACTAAACCTCTTGATACCTGAAATATACCAAAAAGTGATACAGGTCTTGGACACAGGCAGATTGCAGTATAGACATGATAATCAGCTCATCACTATAATTGGCGGTGAATTGGTGGATCTGGATTCATGGTGGTGCTCTTGTTTCGAGACACCAAGTTGTCATACCGTTGAACATGGAGAAGAACAGGAGGCTATGGTTGGACAAAGAAAAGGCGTGATTCAATACGATGAGGACGTGTTATGTGAACATCTGGTTGGATTATACATGATGGAGAGACATGCCATGCTGGATAAGACCATGGTTAGAGAAGTTGGGTTAGAGAAGTGGGTTGAGTTACATTGTTCAATGATTAGGTAGGACTAGATGTGTCAATAATAATCCTTGTTTATGATCCCGAAGAAATCATACTGAGAGTTTCATATTTTGATACCAGGTTCCGTTCCCAGAGTAGCTTAACACCAAGGGTGTACAGAATAACAGTAAATGTTTTCTGCATATGAATGTCATCTGACGCTTTGATAAGGACCTAGGCTCATTCAGCCCGCCTTGGAGGTTGACAGACCAATATGACTAATGTTATACAGAATAATACTACTAACAGGGCACTAGAATTGCCATGAAATAATAAACCACGCAAAAGCGACCACTGAAATCGATCTACGATCTTAAATTGATGTGATAATGTCACTTTACTAATCAGGCTATTTACCTTTTTAGAGTATTTCTGCTGAGTTTTCTCCTACCGCTGAAAAAATTCGTCGAAGTTTTTCAGAAAGAAGCGAAAAGGGAGCCTTTGGAAAGAGGGAAAAAGCATTGGAATCGAGTCATTTCGCCTGATTGAAGGTCCGGTTACTACGTCAAACCATTATAATCATTCATTGGAGCTCCCGGCACCAGAAAATAAGCACTGCATTTAGCCCATTAGTTGGCAAAAGATCGCATTTTGAGTTGTTTACCGATCACGAGAGTATAAAGGTGATAACCGTTTGATTCATGGAAATTGGCCCCTGTTGAAACCCCTTAGAACATAAAAACAGATGAAATGAATGACAACAACATGGCACCGCCTATGCATCCGTACAGTTACCCCTACCCACCACTGCAGCATCAATACAGCCAGTATGGTCAATACCAACAACCACAGCCGTTTGTGCCATATCCTCAACATCCATACATCATGCCTCAGCAGCAGATGTTCTATGGACAGCCAATGATGATGCCTCCTCGGCCGCCAATGATGGACCAACAGATACCTCCACATCCACAGCCTCAACAACAGCATGATCAACATCAACAACATCCAAAGAGGATCCAGAAGAAGAAGTTTGATCCGAATGTGCAATCTTTCATTCCATCTACTGCAGCATCGATATCAAGTCCTTCTGTGCCTCCGTCTGTACCTGCCTCAAATGGGTCCCTCAAGTCCCCTAATACAATACATTCCACAGCACAAATCCCATATGACGGCCAGGGGTTCCTCTATGATCCCAAAAAGGAGTTGTCGTCGGCACCACTGGTGGTGGGGAGTTCCGTAGAGGCGTTCATGGAGCAGAGGCTAAAGTATAGAGAGTTGAAAAGGCAAAAGAAAAGAGAGTTGGAGGTGCAGCATGAAGCATTCACAGAATTGGCAATAGAATCTCACATCGAACACTTAGAGTTCAGTGAAGAGCCTCAGGAGAAACTCAAGTCACCAGCAACTATTAATTGGGCATCGGTAGCACAGAGCGCCATCAAGAAGCAACCACCAACACCAGTCACGTCACCACAGCCAGTGCACAAACAGGCACAAGAAAAGCTCGTACCCGTTGTTTCTAATGTCTTGGAACCTTTAGGTATAGTTGTCCTTAGATTCATGTTTGATGAGAACTTTATGAATCATGCCTCGAATATCAAAGTGCCACAGATCATACCAAGGGGATTGGTCAACACAGGGAATATCTGCTTTATGAGTTCCATCATGCAGCTATTACTCTATTGCGAGCCTTTTTATAAGGCATTGAACATCATATCGAACAAGACAAGACATTCATTGGATGAAACCAAAAGCATATTTGATGCGCTGGTTGAATTTTATCATAATTTTAATATCAAGTTGGACGAGAAACACATAGAGCGTGATTATGGCGATTCTTTCACCCCATTGGAATTGTTCAAATCCATTTCAAAAAATCCAAGATTCCAACATTTAAGATGGGGCCAGCAGGAGGATGCTGAGGAGTTCTTTGGATATTTGCTTGATGGATTGCATGAGGAGTTCACTGAGAGTGTTAAGCAGCTCTCAGATGATGAGATCAAGAAGTTGAATGCGACACTGAGTGATGATGCTAAATTGACGATAAATAAGAATCTAAGGAAGTTCCATGAAGACGAGTTCAACTCTTCAGAGATCTCTGGAAGAAATGACGAGGATGAAGAAGATGGTTGGAAGGAAGTCGGTCAGAAGAAAACGGCAAAGAGAACCGTGGAGGTGAAACCATCACCTATTAGAAAGATCTTTGGTGGTCAATTTAGATCTGTGTTGAACATTCCGAAGTCTAAGGAGTCACAAAGTATCACTCTGGATCCATTCCAACAGATTCAATTGGATATCTCTGATGATGACATTAATACGTTAGAGGACGCATTTACGAAAATTTCAGGTATTGAAGAGATCCCAATGAAGACTAGTGAAGGTCTGGAAGTTATCGCGAAGAGGCAGACGTTTTTGGATAAGTTTCCAGATGTTTTAGTGATCCATTTGAAGAGATTTTCTTTTGGTTCCAATGGTCGTGTGGAAAAGTTGAAGAAGAAAGTTTTATATCCTCATCTCTTTAACATCCCAATGAGCTGTTATTCCTCATCTTTGAAGAAGACCACATCTTCCGAACTCCAGTACAAACTCACAGGTGTTGTGTATCATCATGGTTTAAGTTCAAATGGTGGCCATTATACGGTGGACGTCTTGAGATCAGAGGGGAAATGGATAAGGATTGATGACGTCAGCATTGTGAGTTTGGAACCTGCTGAGGTTTTGGACAACAGTGAGGATGTAAAAACGGCATATATATTGATGTACCAGAAGGTATGATAATATGATGATGATTCTATTATGTGATGTAATGGTTAACTTATTTGCCATTGGCCAACCGCATAAAATGATTTCTTTGTAGAATTTTTTTGACGGATGTGAACCAGATGGATTCGATGAATATGCCAAATACCCTTTCTTCAACATACTAAACTTACACAGTACCCATTCGGCGTTACAGGCTCATAACTCATTTGCGACATAAACTTGTGAATTCAACTCCTTAACTTTTTCTTAATGATGCTTGTTAATCAGCATAAGATACCCAAGGTCTTCCTGCCCCAATAGTCCAAAGCAGCCGCTTTAAAGTTACAAGATCTACATGAACCATCAATCTAAGTGGTATTATCCAAACCTATCCATAAAAGAGAAACTTCTTTGAAAGTATTTTCAAACTCGTTAAAAATCAGCTGGTTAAATCTTAGGAAATGAATAGAGTTGTTACACGCAGTTGATCTCCAGAATTGCCAGCTTCTAATTAGAAAAGGATGGTAATGATAGTCAGCAATAAGGTTCACCCCTCAGACACGCACTCGGTAAAGGCCATAAAGAGCTGCAATACGCAATATGTAGTACTTAAGTCTTGAAAATTTAAGGCACCCGAATATACTACAACAAACTACGATAGCTTTCAGATTGTCTTGTGACCTCTTATGTCCCATGGCGCCCGATGCTCAGAAACGCTATAAGATGGCATAATTCACTAAAACACCAAACTCCTGTACTTATGACGCTAATCGTTAATTAAGAAAGAGGAATTTCGAACTCCGAACCTGCCACCTGGTGCCTGGTATGTCAACGTTGAGACTTTATGACTTGCTATTGCTCAGAATATATACTAAATAGTCACATCATTTACTATCGATTCAGAACCTGACTTGTCCGCGGCGAAACGAATATACTGTCCCGAAATTAGCACTTCTGGACACACAATCGTGTCAGACGGCGCACAATACAACCTGTTGAAAAGCAACCTTTCTGTTCTTCCTCATTCCACTGAAAGAAGAAATACAAGGCGAGAAATAAGGACTGACCACCATCTAGCAATGTTCCTCGGATCGAAGCTAACAATCTCTCAATATCTCATTGACTCCCACTTGAAGTTACAGGAAGGTCTCTTCCAGCACGCCCTGCCAGAGGAGAAGGAGACGATTCTGAACATTGTTGGCACTCTAAAAGCCACTTTGAATATGATGTGCCAAAGGGTGCAGAACTGCGAGTGCCACTGTGGGAGTGTTGAGCAGAGGGAAGCAAACGTTGACTTCGCCGGTTTGCTTGATTCGAAGGACTGACGAAAAGAAGGATTGAAAGACTGTTTAGTGAATGTTGCTTTTGTATAGAGAGATTTGTCATCTTTTGGTATTAAGCTTTTGTTTGCGCTATTTCCCACAACACTGCTGTTTTGTTACCCATGATGTACTTGGGAGTTAATTAGCTGCCATTATGGAGTTGCTTTTGTGGAGATCTCTTAGCTTGTTAGCCGAAATCACTCAGACTCTCTTTTTCTATGCCTCTAGCCCGTATAACTGTAATGGATGATAAGCTGTGATCATAGAATGAATATAATTTAACGAAAGAGGTATCGTTCAGAATTGATGCCGTTTCTCCTGCAGATTATACACCTATCACTCAACTGCATTATTGAGGGGCAATGGATAAAAATTATAGCCAGTAGTAAGTAGAAAAAACATACAACACTGATTGCAATGCCTTGTAGAAGCAGCAGCTATCCACGATTTCAGTTTGCCATGAGTGCCGCACGCCTGAAATCGCTCCTGAACCACAGCAGTTGACCAACATTCTGCGCATGCAGTACAACTATCTATTTAGGCACTAAGTCAATCACCTCCACGCATTTCGACTCACAAGTTACTACAACTTACTTGAACTTCTATTGAAAACTTGACATGAGTTAGAAACTTTCCCTTCTCTCTCGCTACCAGCTTCTTGGCCTCTGGCATCACAAGGAATATTGCTGGACTAGTGTTTCCAGTTCATACTGTCATCATCTTCAATTAATTATTATATTCTCTCATGTATGTAGGTAACCATGTCAGTATGCCCTGCAGAATCACCAATAGGCATATAATAATTTGCAATGTGAGGACAAACAAAACGCGCACTGTGATTGTTACGTGCACCTACATGTATTGTGTAATGCTGGCATGGTTCAAAGTCCTTGGAGATCCTGCAGGAGAACCGCAAATTAGAACCACTATGATATAATTGTGATAGCTACTGCCTAGTGACAGTCACGGGACTTTAAGGAGCTATTTGTCAATCTAGTCCAATTTCAGCTCCCTATCATCGTTTTATCGTAGGAAGGCACCCCTCTGTGCAGCTTGCTGTAGTTAAATAATATACATTTTAGCTTGCCTGAAACTTGATATAAGCATACGCGTTGATCGTTATTGTTTTACAGATGGCATAGAAAAATTGTTAGTTGAAAGCTCTAGAGTTGGTGTGAACACCATGATGAACAAGAGTACAAGGAAAATTGACAACTAAGTGATACCAACGCGTGCACAACAGTAAAACATGCATGATCTGTTTAGTTTCAGATGTACTTGTAGCTTGTGCATAGAAAAGGTAACGGCTAGCCGTGCTTTAACCGACTAGGTTACTACCGTTAAAATTATTCAGATTTCAAACCTCAACCTCGGCTGATCTATCATCGATCACGGGCGCATCCATAGTATGCGGTGCGTTGTCATGTGCATGCATGATGCGGCTGTGACGCACAGGAATCTGATGAATAGCAAAGATGTAAAGTACTTATTCAAATGGCTAAATATCACATAATTGGTTCTTCCGCAGTGCACTGCACTACTAGTTTCATAAGTCCTGATATTATCACTGGAAGTGAGCTAGGGTTGGACAAGGTTAAGTCCAGCCGAAAGATCTATCAGTCCTAAGAAGACGATTGTTGCAGAGGGAACGCTCCGACTTCTAAGCAGCCCACTGCCATTCTGATTATCTCACGGGGTCAAGAAAGGTCATGAGAGATCATCTTCTAACTGCAACAACCTAGGTCCGCATGGCTGCAACATAAATGAAGCATACTGAAAGGAATCATTCAAGTAGAGGACATCATAAACTTAAGAAAGTACAATCGCATATGCATAACAGTACAAATTACACAAACTCGTGTATGTTTGCCAATGCTATTGGATTTTGAAATCTAATTGTGCTTCTCAATATGCAGCCTTGAATCATACACATATTGAACAGCCAAACGTACCTGCTTTATGTGGCCAATATGAGCCATACGCATGTTAGGTACTTTGATGTGAACTATTATTTTAGATACCTGAGGCCTAGCAGATAGTAAGAGCACGTACCATCAGAGTTGCTCAACCAAAATCTGGCCCACGTCTATGTAATAGGCAAATTAAATGATATAAAAGGTGTTTCGAATCCTCTTTCTGAGGCCCGTTTTTAATTTTGTATCCCGCCAGCAGTACTTCTTTGAAAGGATAAAATAAGTACAATGCTTCAGCCTTGAAGAGCTTCATACTATTCACCGTAATGAATATCATCGTTGGTTTGATGCCAACTGCGTTGGCCGCTTCAACTTCACAGTGCCAGAATTGTGCTACATGGCTTCAGGCTGAGAATTATGTGACTTTGGAAATTGCAAAGCAAATTCTATTAGTATAGCCATTGTTAGATCCTGTGAGGGCATGTATGGGCTGTCGGGCATGGTAGACCCAAAAGCGTGATGGTGCCACTCGTAGCATTATCGCTGAAGGGACGCAGATCTTGTTCGCCCAAAATTCTTCTAATGTTATAGTCTCCGCTGAAGATATTGACTATTGGTCCGGCCTTTTCGAGTCAGAAGAGCATGATATCATTGATGGTTTCCTTGCCATCGACTGATATGATGGTGAAGAATCTGTTGCACAGCCGGTGCAGAATAGCTCAGTTTCGGTTGACCGGCCAACGGACTCCACAAGACTTCTGACCCGCGATGCCAAGGATGATGCTAACAAGTTCTGCAATTTACTATCATCATGCAGAAATGGCAGTTTCACAAGAGGCGGTCTAGATATATAATATACAATTCCTGTTATCTGAATATCGCAGAAGCATACATAGGAAATGCGTTACGCATGTTTTGTACATATTTAACTCTACCAGTAAATGTCTCTACACCAACACCATCAATATCGATCTCAAATAATACCCAGAAGAAGAATATCATACAAAGCCAGGTTCTTCAAGGAAACACTGCGTTCCGATACAAGGGGGAATCATACGAGGTTACAAGGGTTTGATAATGGTTGGATTCACATAGGGGCAGTATTATAATTATATCTACTGTCTACATCTTAGTATAGTGCTTTGGCAATAATTCATTAATTGTCAAGCCTAACATATTGGGCTCTAGACTTATCTCTAGACTTATGCACTCGAGAATCAAATCAATTTGGTGTATCGTGCCCCACTGAATTCTTTAGATCATAACTCCAGAACAGTTATTTCTATAGGACATAAAGCAGTAGCAGGCTACAGACTACAGCCGTAGACTGCAGTTTGGAGCAATGAACGCGGATCTGGTGGGACATATGCATGATCCCTGTCTGCTGGCTGAAGTAAGGCTCCACTTACGTACAGCTCAAACTGCGAAACTCAAAACGACTGTGCACTAATAATGCGGTTTTTTCTGGGGAGACAAATCACAGTAACATCTTTCTCCTTCTCACAAACTGCTCCTACAGCAAAGCCAATCCCAGTGAGAGAAAAACATGTCAACTCTCGACTTCATCAAATTTGCTGTTTCCCAATTGCTCTTTAATGGCGCTGTGAGGATCCAGAGCGAGCTTTTGGGCCATGCCTACCCCGAGGAGAAGGATGCCATCATGGGCAGTACTTTGAAGCTCCTAGACAGCGAGATGTCCATCATCTACAAAATGAAAGGAGATGACTGGACGGAGATCAAGAAGTCCCAACTGAAAGACGAGGAGGAGTCTTCGCAGAGTCCTAGGTCACCTGGTAGCTCAACTGGTAGCTCTGGTGTTACAAAAGATGAATCCTTCCCTGGTCATTGGTTATAATAGTCCAGAAAATAAGAGACACCCGTATCATGTTTGAACGAACATTAGAAGTCTATAGGTTTCAAGAGCCCACGGTGCTTTTGAGGATGCTACACATCTCTTTCCCAGCATCGTACATTGAACAAATCACTGTTTGATAATCTTGATATTCTTCTCCTTCTTCCACATCTCAAACTCTGTAGCAAGTCTCTTCAACTCCCCTTGTAACTGCTCAATGGCCGCATTGATGTTTTCCAACTTGGAGTTCAACACCGGTATGGTCTCGCTCACCGTCTTCTCCAACAGGGCACCACCAACCATACGGAAACAGCGTCTGCTCTTATCTGTGCTCTCTAGCGTAGTAACCACTATACGGTGCTCTTCGGAATCCATCCTTAACTCTTGTATCTTGGACTGGATCTCACCGATCGTCTGTTGGTAGCTGTTGTACTGATCTTGTAGTGCTGAGAATGGGATATTAGTGCTTGGAATTTTTTTGAAAAAAACACGTAAATGTACCAACCTTGGGTTCCTACTTGTGACATTTTGTTCAGTTGCGCCTTGAATGTACTAGTTTATCGTACTTTCTCCCACTTCTATTTGGCAATTGAATACCAGTTAGCGAAGCCTTCGAGAATTTGGAAAACCCGTTCAAAAATGGCAGAACTTTTTACATAAAAAAAAAAACGAACTTCATAACCTCAACCTCAAAGCCGCTCAAAACACATCAAAAAACATATCAAAAACACATCAAAATGGACACTTTCAAGACACCACAGACAGTTGAGGATGCCAAGTTGTTTACAGCAACCGGATCTTTTGGATATCCAACAGCACAGCAAGACTTGGGGCTCAAAGTTGAAGAACCTGACCAAGTTGCCACACAGGAGGATAACGGAACAACGTCGGGGATCGTGCCAACTCTTCAGAACATCGTTGCCACGGTGAATTTGGATTGCCGTTTGGACTTGAAAACCATAGCACTCCACGCCAGAAATGCTGAGTATAACCCAAAGCGTTTTGCTGCTGTCATCATGCGTATTAGAGAACCGAAAACAACAGCACTGATCTTTGCGTCAGGTAAGATGGTCGTCACTGGTGCCAAATCTGAAGACGATTCCAAGTTGGCTTCGAGAAAATATGCAAGAATCATCCAAAAGTTGGGATTCAATGCCAAATTTACAGATTTCAAGATTCAGAACATCGTTGGTTCTTGTGACGTGAAATTTCCTATTAGACTGGAAGGCTTGGCCTTCTCGCACGGTCCTTTCTCTTCATACGAGCCAGAATTGTTCCCTGGTCTGATCTATAGAATGGTTAAACCGAAGATTGTGCTCTTGATCTTTGTCTCTGGTAAGATTGTTCTCACAGGTGCAAAACAGAGAGAAGAAATCTATCAGGCGTTTGAAGCTATCTATCCAGTGTTGAATGAATTTAGAAAGCTGTGAAGTGTTGTAGTCATTGTCGTTTTTTTGTGTGTTGATTGCATTCATTGGTTAATCGGGGTATTATAATAAGCAAAAAGAATCGGAATAAAGGTTCCTAAGGGTTACAAAAGCTTGTAGAATCACGTAGTACTATATCATTTACTATCATATGATTTTTGCTTTTACTTTCGTCTCATCCAACTTTCTCTTTGACATAACAAGCATATCACTTCTCCTTCTTGCGATCCGCAGTAGTCTCGTCACGACCATAAATGAAGGCCAACACAAACACAAACCACCCACTGAAGACAACAATGCTAGAGGTGATATACACCCAGGAGTTTGTGATCTCCCATGACCTTGGATATTCATCATTAGCCAGGTGTCTAATGCTCAAGATATCCTTCTCCTCCAAGAAGGTGAAACCTGGTCTCTTATAGTCAATCTGGAAGGAGAAAACACCATGCTTATCAGGTAACTTGAAATCAGTAGAGTATAAGGCGGATTCACCAGATGAAGAAACCAATGAAAGGTTCAATCTATGGTATGGATCCAGCAGCTTAATCTCCAGCTGAAGGTCACTAGCCACGTATGGAACCCATTTAGAACCATCCCATTGCTGTAACTCGATCTCATAATGGATATCGTCTTTAATCTTATATGGTCTGACTTCATAAGGAGTACCATCGGCATGGGAATGACGGATGGCCTTGGTCTTCAAGACGTTCTTTATACCAAACACCCACTGAATCAAATCATTGACAAATTGCTTATCCTGGTCCAAGAATTGGTTGGATAGCAAGTTGGCATCACCAGCCCAGAGAGCCCTAGCATCGTTCAAACCTTGGAAAGCAACACTCAAATAACCCTGTTTACCGACGGTCCATTCCTCATCACCATCCTTCGAAGATTTGGCGAAAGAAGTCGTTGGAGCCTGAATCAATGGAATCAACTGTGGATTGTTATTCAAAAGGGCACTAGACCCTTGATAAGACAACTCCAAGGGTCTCACAATAGATTGATCCAAGAAATTCTTCTCATTCAATTGAATAATGTTATGATACTCTTGACCTAATTCCTTGTCATAGGTAAAGTGGTCAATCAATTCATAGCCCTTTGGCGCTGGATAGACGCCTAGCTCGTTCCAAAAAGTTCTAACGGCTTCAGAAACTCCCAATGGTGAAGTCAATGCAAGGACATCACCACCCTGGTTGAAGAAGTCAACCAGTTGGGCACCAGTTATATCCTTTCCCAGTTTTCTTTGCTTGGATGGTAAAATAACAACGTGCTGGTAGTGGAACACGCCTCTATCTGCTATGGAGATGTCACTTGAGGAGTCAGCAGTCTCAACTTTCAATCCTTGAGATTCCAATGATGAAACCAACTCGGTGTACGATTCCAACGGGGACAGCTTGGCGTCATATACCAACAAAAGGTCAACGCCTTTGACGGAAGCGGCAATGGAAAGGGCGAATTGTGCCAGCACAGCCAGTGAGAACCTCATTAATTCTCAGATCTTCACCCGTTCTCTGTCCTTCGTTTTGGAGGTGAACGTCTTCGAAGCCACGTCGGTTTTCTCAAATTTCGCGACGGTTCCATCAACAACAAAACGGACGTGCGCAGAGAAGGATATGGGAACAGCGAAGGAATTGTGATAGAAAAATATGACCCAAGAGGCTTCCGAGAACTTCCGGGAGACTTTTACAGATGCCCTGAAGAGACTCAACGAAGGGGAAAAAACAGCGGACGAACTAGAGAAGATGCTAGACAGTTTAGAGGCAAACTTGGATGCGCTCCTCGAAGAAGCCAACAACATCAGTAAGGAACAGGATGATACTGAAATAGAGAGTCAAAAGAAAGAGGAGAAAAACTAGATGAATTCAGGTATATCACCCAATATGTTATGTTCCAACCTGGGTTCAAAGGCTTGCCCTCTGTGATATCAAGAGTCACTTTTACTTCCATCGAGCCACCATTTTTGCTTTATCCGAGCTTTTTGGGCACTGCA
This sequence comes from Williopsis saturnus, assembly GCA_003709245.3. Taxonomy (NCBI): domain Eukaryota; kingdom Fungi; phylum Ascomycota; class Saccharomycetes; order Phaffomycetales; family Wickerhamomycetaceae; genus Williopsis; species Williopsis saturnus. The sequence continues at coordinate 185,980 of PPNR03000014.1, forward strand.
GACTATGTGGTTTTATAGTACGTTGTTCCAAGCAGACGTATTTCATAGATGGTCAACAGATGAACAATATGTGGAGCTATGTAAGCCTGTAATGTAAACTATAAACACAATGTATTAATTAACCTAAATTGTTTTATTTTGACCAGCTAACAGGAGTACCATTATCCATATTGAGTGTTCGCCGTTCAGTAGTCTGATTATAAGACCTTGAAAGGAGTAATCTCACCTTTGGCATATAAATCTTCGCCAGCCTCCTTCGTTTTCAAGGACGGATCAACTGCATAAATGGGGTCAGATAGTTCAACCCAACCGCCAAATGGATGCGAGACAGCATAGCCAACTCTCTTTTGATAAATTGTTGGCCAAGACTTGATAATGTCATGAGGAATAGCCAAATATTGGTTTTCTTCTTGACGTAAATATCCTTTAGTAGTGAATGATCCGACAATGTTACGATTGGTGTTTGAAGTATTTGGGCTACCGCCATGATAAACGGATCCTAACATGAAAAACCCATCACCTTGTTCTAATTCAGCATGAACACATAAATGTTCGCTTGGCTCTCTATCCTTGCCCCATAAATGAGATCCTGGAATGAATCACTAGTGGCAGTCTTCAATCAAATCTCAGTACATTTTCACCCATCACCGAACAATCCTCTACAAGAGTATGGTCAATGGTACTAAAGATATGGAATCTTGAATGTGGATGTGGATCATAGTCTTGCACGGATGTGTTAACCATATTATTCAGTACACCTTTGCGTACTGCGTCGCCCGAATAAGACCTCTAAGATATCAATATCAATATCAATATCAATATCAATATCAAAATCAAACTCAAAATCAAAATACAACTATAATTGGAGTCAAGCCTAATGCAATGACCTTAGTTGAACCTCTTTAGGATATGAGTTACACGTTGTCCTTGCTGTTTGAGCTGCACAACACTTAGTTCGTGGCCATGATTGTGGTATTATTCAATGGTGGATGTAGGTATAGATTTTGCTGGACTATTCATCAGCATAAATCAATCATCTAGGAAAATGAAAATATTCATTAATAGTTATTCAATAAAATACTAAATACTAATCGCGAGCTATGCCTGCAAATGGCTCCTCACGTAATAAGGTGATCTTCTCAACATCTAATATCGGACCTCTATAAGTGTTCCTTAAGCCTGCGAACCACATTAGGACTATGATCAACGATAATCCAACAAATGAAACAGCAACCCAGTTCATGTTTGTTGCAGAGACATCCTTGTATGAGGGATAGCATAAAATAACAATGAATAAACTTGTAAACAAAACTGAGGTATAATTGACAAAATAGCCAAACCTTCCAAGATCAAAATAATGTTTCGGTAAAGTATTTCTTCCTTTAATGAGTAACATAACTTGAGGAAACGTGTAGGAAATGATTAAAAATAAACTCAGAGTATTGATAATAGAACTGAATGCAACATTAGACCCAAGCATTATAACACCATATAATGAAACAAATAAACCCTCAAGCAACATAGCATTGACTGGAATATGGAATCTTCTGTCAATCTTAGAAAGAAAGGAGCTGAAAGGTAAACCACCATCAACTGCAAATGCTCTTGTTATTCGTGAAGCAGCTTCACGGCCAGCAACCAAACCACCAAAAAGTGTAAAAAGTATCAAACACATCAAAAAGGTAGCACCTGAGGCACTTCCTAGGCTCTGAAAATATATTTCTGTAATGGCCATACTTGAATTTAGCACAGAATCAACATCTTTGATAAGATAAGAAAGAGCTATAATGAAAGGCCAAGCTGTGAAGAAACCCATAATGCTCGAATAAACCATTGCCTTTGGAACATATTTTGCAGGAAGGGTGATTTCATCAGTTAAATGAGCAGCTCCATCAACACCAAGGAGTGAAAAAATAGCATTCGCAATAGCTAAAAGGAAGGTTAGCCCATTAGAATCCCAACCAGTATTATTGGTATATTCAGCCCAAACGAAATGAGTAGAACGAAACCCTGAATAATGACAAATTAATATAGCTATGAAAGTTGCAATCACAGAGACCAAAGAAAATGTCATAACCACGTTGTTAACTAATGATAAGACCGCCGAAAAAATTATGTTGAGTGAAACACATGTCCAATATACAGCAAGATATGTTACATAAAGATGCCATTTTTGCTGGACATAATCAGAATTATTCAATTGCGCCAGTGATAAGATCATATTTGCGCAAACCTGATGTTTAATATGTTAGTAGCTAATTTTAGCAAGTTTAGATATCTTCACAACTCATACATACTGAGCTAACTGAGACACCAATAAACCACCAGCTGAGCATTGAGATCCAACCAGCGAAGTAAGATAGAGGAATCTTGAATTTTTCAGGGGATAACATGTATACCCAATGCTGTTGACCGCTGCTCGAAGGAAACGTTGAACTCATTTCTGCCATTCCTAAAGCAATGATTCCCATAAAGAAACTAGCAATAGGAAAAGCATAAACCATACCTGAGGTCCCACTATATAGTAGAGCAGCAGATGCACTACTACTGAACCCAGCCCAAGAACAGGCGATGGCAAATCCTAAACCAATCAAACTTAATGTGTTGAATTGTTTTTTCATCTCAGGTTCTGTGTCAAAAGCATAATCCATTGATTCGATGGCCCCATTCTGCACATCAGCAGAGATCATACTGAATTCTTCAACGTCCTTTGTGATTTGTTCCTTCACCATTTGATCTGTTTTATTGACATCCATTTTGGTGAAGTTCTCCGACTGCTAGTGGGTGCAATGGTTTCCAAAGAGGTGATTTCATAACTAATATATAATATATATTTTCATATCGTGACTTCAGTCTGCTGTCTACTGTCTTCATGACCATTGACCCACAAAAGCTTACACGCTATCTCTTTATCGCATGATGCATGAACTCAATCAGACGCAGACCAAATCATTGCCCGCAAAGAAGCGTACAATTCTTGAAAATCAAAAGCATCTCAGATAAGCATTCCGATTTAGGCAGCTTCCTAATGAGGAAGGTCAACTTTTGATTGATCAGAAATCTAAAAATCTCAGAATATCTAACAGACTTTTTGATCTATCTCCTCAAGTTTCAGACAATCAAACAAGAATGCCTCAACCTCCTGTTGTTCTGAAATGGTCTGGATCGATAGCTTCAAGAGGGAAATTCAAAGGAAAGACAGTTCCTGTGCTAGATCAACCTGACTATTCAACAATATCTCCAAGCAAACACAAGGTCATAAAGAAGAGAAAGAAAATAAAGGTCCAGTTTGTTGATAATCAGACAGTTGCTACCCATGGGATGAATAGAAGAAAGGCCAAAGAATACGACGAGTCTCATCTTATGAACATGTTCTTAAAAAAATGGGATCAAGCAGAAACGCTAAATGACTCTGCAGGCAAAGCACGTTCTGAACCCTTTTCATCAAATCCTTCAGTCTTGGACGGAAAAACCAGACTAGGCAACAGAACCATTAAGGACAGTGACCCCGTATCTCATGAGCTGACTGGAAACTATTCTTTGGTATCAATTCAACCTAAGGTTCCCAGAATGGTTTACAACAAGTTTGACCTTCAATTCACAACCTTTTCCTATTTTATCACCAACATATACACTACCAATATAACAAGCTCATGCTCTCATTTATTATCGAGAATGCTTGATGTCTCTCGCCGAGACTACAAGATAATGATGCTGATTGATGATCTTTGCAATAGACTAATTACAACCAATCACTCTATTCCATCAATCACAAATGAAGAAGAGATGTACACTGATAACTCCATAATATCTATAGCGGAATCATATTTCGCTGCTGCTCTTTTGAAACATTTTATAATTGTCTCGAAATATGGCACTGCACCTATATCACTCCAAATTAAAAGTGCCAAAGAGAAGTATGATGAAAATGGTGGTATTGCTTTAACTCTATTTAACCCTGACTTGATTATTTGGGTCAAATTAAATTACTGGTATGATTCAATTTATTCATTGATGGTTGGAAGAGAGCCTTACTTCCCTAAGGATGATAAGGATGCTATATTCAAGAATCAAACAGAACCATACTTCTTACACAATAGTGACTTATATGCAATTGTTGGCTGTACCGATGATATAGCTTCCAAGCTGGTGGATATAGCTTATATTATTGGCAAATACGGCCTGAATGCGTTTGATAACTCTTCATCTATCGACTTGGATACATGGAATCAGCTGGAAGAGATACTACTATTTTTGCATAGTTGGCAAACTAAATCAGAAAGATATAAACTAGAATCTGATAAAGCATACAATAATAGAATCATTTTGTATGAAGTTTGGAAATGGGCTGCTCTATTATATATATATACAGTGTGCTACAGAAAATCAAGCAAAACAAGTTTCATGGTGAAAAGCATACGTGATAAAGTTTTACACTCCTTTTCCAAATTTTCTGATCCTATGGCTTCAAAGCAAGCCCTATGGACATTTTTTCTTGCTGCTTGTGAGATTAATTTAGAGGAGATTGATATGCATGTGTGGTGTTTGAATTTATTGGAGAATTGGTATGAGTCCACCAATTTGGGGTGTTTTAAAACTCATATGGATAGCATGCTAGAGATTTGGAATTTAGCAAAGGAATCAAACGGCGAAATCAAATGGTGGGAAATATTGCCTAATAGATATGAGATAGGAAAAGGTGAAATTGTGTTCTCATGACTTAAGTGATGTGTACTTCAATGTTTTATCTATTTACAAGTCCCTTTCAAATAGGCGGTGAGGTCTTATATATGAAGATTGATCTGCACCCAAAGCAGTGACCGTTGCTTAATGTTTATCTCCCCTATTAGATAACACCATTTTCGTAGGCCATATTGGGTAGCTGAGGATCTGTTGCTTCATCACTTATCTAAATCAATGAATTACAACTATTTCTATATAACAATGATTCGACAACTCTGATAATGATATAGGTTAATGGCTTTGGTTTATCAGCTTGTATGTTGTGTAGTCCTAAAGTTGTAACGTTGTGTACGGGTGTCGAACGCATGATTTGGATGAATAACGGCGTGCGAAGTCAGGCGACTAACTATGAATTTTGATCTTAGAGGTCACCTGCTGGAAATCCAGCGCTGAAAGATGTATTGTTTGAAATGTTTAAAACTTGATGGATATATATTCAACGGTACTAAAAAAATGGATACTTGAATTCGGATGGCAGTCTGAGATCGATAGTCCCCGACTTTGTAAAGGATGTTCAGTGATGGGCTAAAGATGTACTAATATCTGACTGAAGACTAAAATAGATGGACTCGACTGAATATGGAACACCTTGGGATGAACTCATCATGACTGGGCATAATGGATTCTGGAGAAACTATGGATGTATTGAGTAAGATCAATGTTGAATTTGTTGGGAAAGAATTGGAAATTTACGCCACTCACGAAGGTAAAAACATATTCTAGTCTGTGACTGGACATGATGTAGTAATCATGGACGATGGATTGACTTGATGTGATGGAGCAAAATGGGGTAAACTCAGAATAGTATGGAATAAAGAGGCTAGAGCGCTTCTAGTTATGCCGTGCGATACTTATGGCTTTGCACTCTGAAAAATTCTACTTCACCGAAAAGGAAAAAGCGAATATGATACAATGGATCTTGGAAGGATGAAGTAGGGCATCCTTAGACGACTCTCTATATGTCAAAGGTAGCTCATCATCTATAACACTTGATAAGTAAATCCTGTGTTAAAAAGGCGGAGTTGCCTGTATTTAACGCTAAAAGGTATACGGCAGCATAGCTGATAATCTCACCGCATGCAATCGAATTCAAGAACTTAGAAGATATCTAGAACATATTGTTGACTTCTTGACTTCTCTTTCCACAAATTACAATGATAAATGTATCGGTGACATCGAATGTGTAGGCGTTAAATTTGAAAAGACCCATAGCCCGCTACAAGGTATATCTGCATGCTATTTGAAGGCCTATATGAAGAGCTACTAGATCAGTAGTTTCAGCCATTTTTATAGGCCTGATATCTAATATCTGTTTTTACCGGAAAGTTGAAACTGTCTTAAGACCTGACTCTAAGCCATCTGTTTTGTGTTACCTCTATTAAGATTTACCTAAGAATGATTATCTGTAACGTAGTTTCTAGATCGTCGATGTATGACATGGAATACATTTTCAGCCTCAAGAGTCGCACAAATGAGAGAAGTATCAAGAAATTTCCAAGTCAGCTAGTGAGATGAGCCTTGAATTCGATATTCAATTAAGTCGAATCAATAAACCAATCAACAAATATGGATCACTCACTGATAAGCTCACCTTCCTGATTGAGACAATTAAACCAAACGAAAAAAAATCAATATAACAAAATTATGATTAGACACATTTGACAAATAAGGAAGTCCACTTTGAGAAGGTTATCGCGCTTTCCAAATAAGGAAGCTCACTTGAAGACTACTGTCTCCCTTAATGTTGTTCTAATAAGGAAGCTCACATGAAAACTACTGCTCTCGTTTAATATTGTTCAAATCAGGAAGTTCCCACCCCTAAGATCAACGCTGTTGCTATCAAATCACAAATGTATATAAGCGACAGATATAATTCCCTAATGCCGCTTTAATTCATACTTGAACATAAAATAAAGGAAAAACTAATCAAAACAACTTATGCCAGTCACCAGAATGGGACTTCCTCCAAAAACTGCAGATATCAAGTCAGAAGATTTGCCAAAAGTCAAAAGACTACCATATGCTACATCTTCATTGAAAGAAATTGTTAAAGCTTTGGTTGAAGCTGGTGGTGTTATTGTCACTGGAATGTATGATAAAGAACAAATGGGGAAAATTTCCAATGATGTTAATCCTTACTTCGAAAAAGACGTTGCTTGGGATGGTGATATTTTTCCTGCTCAAACAAGAAGATGTCCTGGTGCAGTTGGTAAATCACGTCCTGCTGCAGATGCTGTTTTAGGTTCTGAATTATTCTGGAGTTTAAGCAGGGTTTTCTTGGAACAAGTTAACTGGTATTGGGCTGGTGACAAAAAAGAATGGTGCAAATCTGATCCACAGTTAAACACTTCAATTGCTTTTTCAATTGGTCCTGGTGCTGGCAGTCAACCATTACACCGTGATGATCATTGTCATCACAACAATTTGGAAGAAATTGAAATCTACCCTGAAGATTTACAAGAACGTGAAACCCTGCTCGGTTTTTTCTTTGCTCTCGAAAGAACCACAAATATCAACGGTGCTACTAGATTCATTCCAGGATCTCATTTATGGGGCAAGGATAGAGAGCCAAGCGAACATTTATGTGTTCATGCTGAATTAGAACAAGGTGATGGGTTTTTCATGTTAGGATCCGTTTATCATGGCGGTAGCCCAAATACTTCAAACACCAATCGTAACATTGTCGGATCATTCACTACTAAAGGATATTTACGTCAAGAAGAAAACCAATATTTGGCTATTCCTCATGACATTATCAAGTCTTGGCCAACAATTTATCAAAAGAGAGTTGGCTATGCTGTCTCGCATCCATTTGGCGGTTGGGTTGAACTATCTGACCCCATTTATGCAGTTGATCCGTCCTTGAAAACGAAGGAGGCTGGCGAAGATTTATATGCCAAAGGTGAGATTACTCCTTTCAAGGTCTTATAATCAGACTACTGAACGGCGAACACTCAATATGGATAATGGTACTCCTGTTAGCTGGTCAAAATAAAACAATTTAGGTTAATCAATACATTTAGGTTATGTTCTGTTTCATGAGCTTGAATCGCGAAAATAAAACAATTTAATCAAAATAATGAAACTTATTAAAATATATACAATTCTCTAAAAAGTTGATATAGCCAGTACTTTATAAATTATAATTTGTATACGACCAACCCCTCGGGATAATCACTATCACAATTTGTGATTATACTGACTGTCATTAGTGCCCCGAGTGAGTAACACAAACAACAATCCAGGTGGTTTACTTTTTTAATAGATTTTTTTTATATTATAAGTCTACATAGGTGCACATAATGTTCAGAATTCATCCGTTGCGCAGAAATTTTCTGTTCAATATTGTGTAACTGTCAAGCACCTTTGTAACTTACTTTTATGGCGGTCCTCCGTCTGATGCAGAGAACTGTCACGCTGAGAAGTTTTTCCAAACCAATCGAAAGAAAATAGTCCAGTTGATCAGAATTTAATTTCTTAGATTATCATCTTAGCGAATGTTGGAACAGATACTACCGAAGAGTTTTATTTTACGTCTTCGCAGTGAGCACTGAGTTCAGCTGTGATTAAGGTTCGATCAGCCGAGTCTGTTAAACTTTCTTTTTCTTGTTGTACATGTTCAAAGGATGTCAGATCTTCGATTGCTGTCATTTTTCTATTGTCATGCACAGACTAAAATCATAAAATTGGAATTGGGGAGGTCCAGAAAAACACATAGAACTAGTTACCAAATGTAGAAAGGCACTGAACTGTCACTGTCTGACACTACAGGACTCAATATTTTTCATCTCCATCCATCAACTGCTGACCAGTCGTTTAATCCAAATTTCGCAACAAGATTAGAAAATTTGTGTTATAGATTGCAAAAAATACGTCCCAAACGTCTAAATTCTAAAAACACAAATCATTATCGAATCATATAAACTCTTCAACAACCATTCATTCAAACTTTTTCTTTTTCTTCTCTGATACAAGTCTTAAAAAGATATCCGTATAGAACTCCTTCTCGTCTTTTTGACTTTCTTACCAACAAACATAACAAAACCCTCAAATATCCTTTTGTTTCAGACCTTTGACTCTGTATGTCAGCAATAATTATAAAAGCAAGCAAACAAAAAACCAAACAAACAGAATCTTTCAATTGTTACAATTCAAAAGACACAAAAACACTACCAAATTAGCTGACTATGAACCAATGAGCATCCATAACCTGATGGTTTGTTTGATGGAAATGCACCAGCATTGTGGTTTAACGTTACTATAACACCATCAGATGAATTACCGTATGGCGAATTATCATCAAATGAACCAACATTGTTATTACCATTGTCGAAATGACGGAAATCTCTGGTGTTGTTGTTGATACCACTACTGAATCCATGGCCTCTACTTAAAGATCTGGAGTGAAGAGTATGGAACTTTTTAGCTTCAGTTAAGATTACAATAAATTCTCAGCAATGTTTTGGCTGCAACTGTTGAAGAATGCATTGGCATTACCGGTACCAGCACGATCAGTATGACCAATACAATGAGCATAACCATCGATATCCGACGGGAAATCGTAGTTAATAATATGGGTGACAGGATGCTGCTGATCTGGAGAGTGAAAAGAAAGCATAGAAAATTAGATGAATTCAGGTATATCACTCACGACAAACGGGTTATTTGCCCTATCTGGGTTCAAGAGCTTGCCCTCTGCGACATCAAGACCCACTTTCACTCCTCCATCGAGCCACCATTTCACTTTATCCGAACTTGGGCGTGGTAAGCCATGTGCTTTCATAGCACGTTGCTCTAAAGAGGTGTATTTCTTTGCTGGTTGCTTCATGAGTTCCAACTTCCGCTTCTCGTATAACTCTTTGGTTAGCGTCTCTTGTTTCTTTTCGTCAATGACGATGACCTGAGCATCAAATGTAGCATATACGGGTCTATGGTCGCTGAATGTGACCTCTGGAGCACTTCCATATGACAACTGTGTCAATACTCCCTGTGAAGCTCTGCTTAAGATTCTATCTGTCCATGCTGGAATACGATACTTATCACTCGTATCGTAGTTCGAAGTTCCCTTATCGAACTTATATGTTGGCGGGAACTTGATTTCCATCTCGATGAAGTATGGGAAAGATTCGCCAGCGATCATCTGATTACTCAATTGGTCATATTCAAAGAGTTTTGCATAATCTCCTTGCATCACAGCATCTCGAACCTCGGCGTTACCCAATGTGATACGATAGTTGAAATCACCAAGCCATATGATGGCATCGTGATCCTTAATGAATCGATTGGTTCCAAATCTCATACCCTGTGCAATGGTCTTATAATCACTGTGACGTTGGTCGACATGCTCCAATCCTGCGGCTAAATGGGCACATATACAACAGAACCTCGTAGAGGAATAGAGAAAACTTAGACCAACTCCACCTTTGTTAGCAGATATACCACCAAATCCAGTCTTCTTTAATGTTGTTTCAACTTCTTTGATTTCACTCAATTGATTATCCCTAACAAAAAGCATCAAGACAATACCACCCAATTGGTCAGAAGACACTAAGGAGTATCTTTCTCGTTGTCCCAAAGTTCTCTTCAATTTGAATTCCCATTTCTTCTTTTGAAGGTCATCTGTGTTCAGCATTTGACTAGTTGTCAACTCAACTACTTCTTCTAGTCCGATAACTGCAAGATCATAGATCTCATTATCGTGTGGGAAGATCCACGAAGATAAATCTTCATCTGTTGTTCCAGCATTGACATTGAAAGTACCAGAAAAGATTCTGATCCTTCTAGAAGATGAGTATTCTTGTTTCCGTTTCTCCAATTCTTCGGATATGTAGTCATGGATTGGATCAATCAAACGAACAACATTCTGTGAAATTCCAACAATGGTTTTCTTAGTTTTTCTCCTTATTGATCTTTCATAGATATGAATCAACGCAGCATTGTTCTCATCCCAGAGCATATTGTGCTTCATGACTAAATCTGTTGAAAATGAAAGACCCATTTCGGTAAGAGATATATCCAAGACATCCTTACTTATGACCTTTTCAATCATACCTGGCTTCTCCATCGAATTCAGGGTGTTGATACGGAAGATACCCAATTGTTTACCAATGTAAACCTTCTGTCTGATGTCATAACAAAAGGCACCTATCTCCAGGATGGCATCCTTGACCATGTATGAAAGTTTATGAGGCGATTTCTTCAACGACTCTTTGGAAAGTGTAACATTTATCAGTGGAATACCACGTTTATTCACAAAGTAGTTGTATCTATTGCTCAATTCCTCTTCACCGGACTTGTTCTTAAGACCATTTATCACATAAGGTTGACCATGTCTCGACACGATAGAGTCGAAATGCTTATCAAAGACCATAGCATTCATCTCTTTGCTCTTGGGGAAATATATCTTCTTGTTCTGTAAGAATGGATTCTCAACTTCATAAAATATCGGTACGTTACCTCTCAGTTGAGCATATGAGAAGTAATGGTTCTTATCGTAGAAGAGAATCTCACTCTCTATGTAATTTGAGACATGTCCATCTTCATCAACACCTGTGATTCCAAAGGGCCCACTAGATTTTGCACACGATATTCTGGATATCACAGTGATTAATGAATCTTCACCATCAATAATCACATTCAATGTCTTCACAAATCCTCTTACAAGAAAGGTAAGGAACTCAGATCTGTCCAAGTTATCCCTCTCGTCCTGCATTATACGTTCTCTGAAATGCAGCAGCTCTTGTAACATGAACTTATTCCATAGATATCTCTTTTCATAGTTATTGAACATTTGGTGATAGTCCCCCTGTAGTCCTCTCTGTTGAAGTACATTCGTTAAATCAAAGTCTCTGGAGTAGAAGAACCCATTGTTGAGAAGCTTCCTTATCCGCGAGCATGGATGCTCATCTTCATAACGGGATCTACTGGAATCGCTCTTGAACCTGTTCATCACCAATGTGTCAAACTCAGCAGTGCTCAAACAGTACAGCTCCACATCCTTCACTCTGTACACCGTCTCCGACGGTCTCGGTGACCCAACTTGGGACTGCTCAGTAACGACAGCGAGAAAGGTATGTTCTTTAGCGCTTAGCACACCAAGAAGGCCATGGAACGATTGTGAAACTACTTCAGTGTAAGCCTCCAGTGAAACCTGGTCGATCTGTTGGAAATCGATGAGACACTCAGCTCCAACAGCCTGTAATGTGAGCGCATAGTTGTTGGATACCAGCACAAATGCCCTGGGAATCTGTCTGAAGAAGATTCTCATTTCCGCTGTGTGGTTGCTCCGTCTTTTTGTGATGTTTTGTCTGTTGATGTTTTCCTTTCAGCCGCCTTTGATTTTATCACTGAGCTATTAAGTACAAGGAACAGCGAGAGGCTAACAATAAAAGGGAAAAACAGTGAGAACGATGAGCCTCTTCGAGCAGCTGTGCATGGCATGCCGGTGTGGTGACCTTGACGGCGTGGACAAGTTACTGATGACTGGTGTCAACGTATGTAGTATTCCCTCTAGATCGCTTGCCAGTTTGCCAGTACTAACCTCATTTTACAGGTGAACGGTGTTGATGCTTTTGACTACACACCCTTGTACCTGGCATCGCTGTGTGGACATGAGCCAGTTGTGCGATTGCTGTTGCAAAGAGGCGCCGTGTGTGACACTGATAAGTATGAAGGTGTCCGTTGTATCTATGGTGCACTGACCGATTCCATTAGAAACTTATTGATCTCATATGATATCTCAAAGGCAGTGGATGCTACCTTGCCATTCGCATCACATATGAGATCTCTGCTTGAGAATAGTGAGCTACTGACAGAGGATATTGTACTAAGAGTTGGCACTGTAGATTTGAGATTGCACAGATTCATGCTCACCGCCAGAAGTGAATATTTCCGTTCCAGGCTTTTGGATAAATGGAAGAATAAAGAAATTGTGGAGCTAACAGTTGATTGCGATGAGGAGACTTTTAAACTGACCATTGGATATTTATACCTCGCACATGACCCTTACAAGTTCAAAAGAGTGGATCACAAGTTACTCTTGACATATGCGAAGAAGATCAGATTGACGCAAATGGTGGAGAGTTTAGAGAAGCATAACTACATTGTGGATCCAAGAGAGTATTCCAGACTAATGAATGAGTTGCAGATCGCAGTTTTGGACTCTGCAAGACTTGATTTTAAGCGATTCGTGGAGAATGATATCATCGAAAACAAATTGGTTTCTGAAAGTATAACAGAGGAACAGATAAAGGAACTACAATCATGCTCTGCCTTGGCTGATATCATATTTTCTGTCGCAGGGGAAAAAGAGAACTTTTACTACCCAGTACATCGCTCCGTCCTGATCCGTGATGAATATTTTAAGGTGATGTTCACATCTTCATTCTCTGAGGCTCAGGAATATGAGATTATGGAGGATCTACAGATAGTGGATAGATCACACAGTATCCACGTTATCCATCTACCTGTGTCATCTCCGGAGATTGCTGAAATTGTAATCAGATTCTTATATTATGACCATACCGATATTCCCTTGGAACACGCAGTTGATGTTCTTTTTGCAGGTGATTTACTCCTGAATGATAAACTGAAGACGATGGCTGCTATTGCCATAACATCTTCTCCGGATATCCCACCTGGATATGACTTATATGATATTTTAAGGGCGTCCTGGGAAACTAGAGTGGATAAACTGGAACATTTCGTTGCCCGGAAAATTGCAGAAGATATTGATGCTTTTCTACTGGATCCTGAGTTCCACGAGATCGTCTTAGAGAGTGCTAAAAGAATTCAAGAACGTCAGGAGACAGATACGATTGAATTGATCGATGATATTAGGTTTTATTTGGGTAAGAAGTGGAATATCGATTTCGAAGGATTGTTTGAAGGTCAAGCTAACGATATCGTAACCCAATTACCAGGGTATGGACAGTATGAGATGGATATGGGTAAAATTGAAACGCTGCTATCAGAGCTGGACCTGGACGCATAGAGTACGTGGAGTATTCTGTTCAATATAAAGATCTTTCAAAGATTCGAAGTGAAAGGTACTATACACGATGCATTTTTTGTTAGGATTAGTGGTTCAATTATTTGGACTTCTTCTTGTTAGTCTTTTTCAAATGGTCAGGCAACCAAGACTCATCAACCTTGGAAGCACCAGATGCCTTAACCGTCTTTGAAGCAGTAGATGGTGAAGCGATTGCAGTGACACCAGCAGTTTTCAAGTAAGCAGCACCCCAGTTCAAGTAGACGAAGTAGATACCGATAGCAATAGTACCAACGAGCAAGAATTCCAGGACGATCATCTCTGGAGACAAAAGAGAGATTGGCTTCTCGTCGACAATGGTGAGAACAGACTTAGCACCAAGCATGGCCAAATAGGAGCCCTTGGCAACGTAGAGACCCGGCGTCAACAAGTAGTTTCCAGATGGGACGTTTACACCAACTCTTTGATTGAAAGAACCCAGCTCACCCGGTTGCAAAGTGATTGGACCAACTTTGGCATCGGTGATGTTGGCCAAGATGGCACCATTTGTTGGGTTGGCAAAGTTACCACCGACACCGACAATGTGGATCTCCTCATCCTCTCTGTTGACGAAGGTGTAGTTCAGAGTGATCTCTTCACCGTTGTAAATGTCAAGGACACCAGTGTTTGGCTTGCCAACCACAGTGTAGTCAATGTCGAATTGGAGCTGTGGAGACTGTTCAGGGTCGACGTACTCGCCTTGGATATCTCCCTTTGAAGGGTCAATCTGAGCAGAGGTCAATTGGAGAAGCGCAGTGGCTGCGAAAAGAAGCTTGGCGAGCATTTGTTATGGCGTCTTCCTGGTATTATATCGATCTCTCTATCGCTGTTTTGTTCTTTGAAATGTTCAGATTTGAAAGTTTACGTGGACGAATGAAGCGGGGCGGGTCACCCGGCCTGTGGTGCTCAGGCATGGGGAGGGTGCCTTCATGTATCGCGAACTACTTCACTGATAACAGCAGCAGTTTTTATTTGAATACTTGTCTATGTGTGAAATGGGCCTCTAACATTGCCCGATCTCGCACTCTCCAGGAGCAATGAGCCTGATGAACTGGTCAGTTTCAGGCACCTCGTCAGCTAGATGCCCAATGGCTAACACTGCCCCAGGATAATGTCTAAGCAGTTCTTTGCACTTTTGCACCGTATGCTCCTCCATCACTGAGAGAGCCTCATCGAGGATCACCAACTGTGGGTTCTTCACGAGGGCTCGGATGAATAGGGCGAGTTTCTGGTCGCTAATACTCAGGTCACGGAAGGTGACGTCTCTTTTGTCTTCCAGGTTAAACTCTTTTAAATAGGTATCGATGACACTCTTTTGTTCATCAGACAGCTCCCTTGGTGGGATCATAGAACCAGTGACGTACCCTGTGGAGATTGCCTGATAAAGAGTATGGCTGTTAGGATAAATAGAGTGTAATTCTGGAGATGTAAACCCAATGGATTCATTGATATCAAAGAAACTCTGCAACCCTGTCTTCCTTGGGACACCATTCATCACAATCTTGGAGTTCCACGATTGTGGATGCTCACCTGTGATCAATGAGAGTAGCGTAGATTTACCCGTTCCGTTATTGCCTCTGATGTGCCATCTTTCGCCTTGTAACACTCTCCATCTCAGATCTTTCAACACTGGTTGGCCTCTATAGGAGACGGAAATGTCACAGAACTCTAATAACGGCGTAGATCTATCGATGTGGTCACCCGGGAATAGTTTCTTCATATTCTCTATACTCTCACTCTGTCTCTCTAGTTCTTCCTTGTGCCACTGTAAGGCATGCTCTTTGAGATCTTCCACATAATCTCTCAGTTCATCAACTGTGCCTTGTTTGACAATGCCACTCTCCTCCACTATGACGAGATTGGTGACCCATGCAGGAATCTCGTCTTGTACTCTTAGACCAAGAATCACATATGGATTTGGTGAGACCTCTTCGAGCACTTCACTCACAATGGCAGAAGCTGAAGGGTCCAGTCCAAGGAAAGGATCATCAATAACTAAGAGCCTTGGTTCTCTAACGAGTGCCCTTGCGAACCTGGCCCTTCTCGTCTGACCGTTACTCAACCCCATCGCCCATCTATCTTCCAACCCTTCCAATCTGAACTTCTTTAACAGGTCATCAACCAGCGAGTCGTTGATATGACGATGGTTATTCACATTACCAATAATGAATTTTCTGGTGGTCTCGTCAAACTCGTCTTTGAAGAACTCATAGCGGGCAGCGAGATGAGCAGTGGGTAATACGCCTTTAAACTCAAGGAACTGAATGGCGCTCGACGGCCAAATGGATTTGTTCAAGAATGGATAGGTTCTCGATAAAGGTGGTTCTGCATTGTACTGAGATGCCAAAGCCTTAAGGAATTGTGTCTTCGATGAACCAAGCACAGCCCAGCGCTCGTTCGAATTGACGCTGAACGAGATTGGTGCCTTGAAGATCTGTTTTGTGGTTTTCCCAACCTGCCTGAATACGGCGTTGTCCAAATTCACCAGTGTGGGCATCTGTGTCTTCTTGAGATCTTCGGTGGTGATGAGTCAAAGCTCCCCATAGTTCCCCCAGAAAATTCCTCACAAGTCAGAACAATAGAAAAAGAACAATAGAACAGAACGACAGGGAAGAATGAGAGTCATCTCAGAGGAGAAGATCAGACAACTTCTGACACAGGTAGACGCTGCAGGTGTACTTGGGTTCCAGAAGGTGCTTTCCAATGCCCTTTTGAAGTACAATAAGGACCCTTCTCTGATCCCGGAGAGAATCGTCGTCAACAGGCCTGAGTTGGACACAGTGCACTTGTTCATGCCCACATTCGCTCAGAGAGTCGGTATCAAGACCTTGGCCGGCTCAAAAGAAGGGTTCAAAGGTGCCGTGATGATCATCGATGAAACGAATGGTGATTTGAAAGGTGTTTTAAATGCAATGACCCTGACTGCTTTCAGAACAGCATTGTGCTCTACGCTCCCACTGATGAAGTTCTTTCAAGATGAAGTGCAGGATCAGGTTATGACTGTCTTTGGTAATGGATTGCAGGCGTATTGGCATGTCAGATTGACATTGATTCTCTTTCCAGAGCAGTTCAGCACTGTTCAAATCGCTGTGAGATCCAATAATGATAAGTCGAAAGAGCTGTCTGAACAGTTGAGCGGTGAGTTCACCAATGTTGAGTTCAAGCTCTGTGATGAACAAGAGGTTGACTTAACATCATCGACTGTTATCTATGGTTGTGTTCCATCCTCACAACCACGTATCCTGTTCGATAAGCTCGATCTCTCGCATGAGGTCTATATCTCCATTATTGGCAGTTATAAACCACACATGTTTGAAGTCGATGATAAGGTTGTGCAAACAGCATTGCAGAATGGTAAGATTATTGTGGATTCATACGAACATACACTACATGAAGCCGGTGAATTGATCAAGAATGGGGTCACCGCCAAGAATGTAGTTGAGATTGGTGAATTGGAAAGTGTAACCAAAGAGCAGGTCAATAATGGCGAGTCCTTAACCTTGGTGAAGATTGTGGGATTGGCTATAATGGATGTTTCTGTGGGCACAGAGATCCTAGAGAGAGCAGAAAAGTTTGACATTGGAACCACTGTGGAGTTCTAAATGCCTATACACTTTATACATTGTATAGTTTCACAAAAAGGGTACTACCCAAAAGAATTCTACCATTTAGCTGTATAAAGGTCAAATGGTGCTACATTCGCGGGTCTGGATGTTTATCAAGAGAAACCGAGACATAATCGATCCCTTTCCGACACCACCAAGTGACTGGCCAAAGATGGTAGGCATTGGCTGATATTCACTAAGCGGGAATCTACTAACATGCAACAGTCCACCAACTTGTATTCCTTCTCCGAAGAGACAGTTACGAAGCTTCGTAAATTCCGTTTTGCAAGTGCAAGAAGTGATAAGGTCCAAGCTGTGATATATGAGATTGATAAGCAATCGTATGAGATCCGTGAGGATTCCGCGGCAGAGAACCCATGTGTATCTATCGAGGAACTCGTTGAAGAATTACCAGACAACAGTCCAAGATATATTGTGTTGTCATATCCCTTAACACTAAAGGATGGCAGAAAGTCATCACCTTTGGTTATGATCTACTGGCTACCACCAACAGCTCAGCAGTCGATGAGAATGCTATATGCTGCTGCAGTAGAGCTCTTTAGGGATAAGGCCGGTGTTTCAAAGTGAGTTTTATCGAGTTCAGCTTAGAGAGAACTGAAGTATACTAACACAAATATTAGGCTCATCGAGATCAGCGACGAAGAAGACTTCGAAGACATTGAGGAAAAGGTCTTATAGGATTGATTGATGCACTCATAAAGGGGAAATGATATAGAATCCCTAGTATCCCAATCAATTGCATACCCCCTCCCCGATATCCGGCGCCATAATGTGTCAGTGTTTACAGTGTTTACAATTCCACAGCCCCGATTTATTTCCACGTGCTTTTTGTAGCCCTAACAATCCGCACACCTGAACATCCAAACAATTATATTAACAGTCACTCGGATCCTTCTCCGCGGTAGCGCTCAAAAGTGAAAAATTCGAAACGACTTCGCCGTTCACTTTAGCATCAGGAAAATACATCATCAACAAAAGACAAAATGGGTAGATTGCACTCCAAGGTACGTGGATGAACACACAAACCAGCGAATCTCCAGAATCAAGCCGGTGTCAGAGAAGTAATGAATATGGGTCGATGTGGTTTTGCAATCGTTCGATAATGGGATTTCTGTCTATACGAAGCTTACAATTGTTTGGTCTTCTCTCTTTTTATGTAACCACCGGTTCCGTGATTGGACATGGTTTCTCTGAGAATTTGAGCAAACAGTATGGACTATGAGCCTCGAAGTTGCACTGCTGCGCGACACCAGTTTGTTTCCAATATCTTTCCTTCCTTGAAAGGATACTGAGTGGCATTGTATTGTGGTCCCTTATACTGCATAAACGAGCCTCTTTGGTATCTAGTCATGGCCAGCAAGTTTAAGAGTTTCGGCTCCTTGCCAGGCTTTGGCGCATGAAGCTGTTTCCAATGTCCTTTGGAAATGTGTATACTAACGACGTCCCAGGGTAAAGGTATTTCTTCTTCCGCTCTTCCATACTCCAGAAACGCTCCAGCTTGGTTCAAGCTCTCTTCTGAGGCTGTTGTTGAGCAAATCATCAAGTACGCCAGAAAGGGTTTGACTCCATCCCAAATTGGTGTTTTGTTGAGAGATGCTCACGGTGTTTCCCAAGCTAAGGTTGTCACCGGTAACAAGATCTTGCGTATCTTGAAGTCCAACGGTTTGGCTCCAGAGATTCCAGAGGATTTGTACTTCTTGATTAAGAAGGCTGTCTCTGTCAGAAAGCACTTGGAGAGAAACAGAAAGGACAAGGACTCTAAGTTCAGATTGATTTTGATCGAATCCAGAATCCACAGATTGGCTAGATACTACAGAACCGTTGCTGTCTTGCCACCAAACTGGAAGTACGAGTCCGCCACCGCTTCTGCTTTGGTTAACTAAGCAGTTTATTCTGCTTGTTTTTCACTTGGTTTCATGGTTTTATGTAAGGGTTATAAAAAGGTTTTAATGTTTATGTTTTGCCGTGTAATTCAATTGGAACTTGTGTATTCTTACTCTATTCATCGACAGTTGGAGCTATGACTTCAAACTTTTCATCGTATAACCTGAAGGCTAAGATGTCAAACTGCTTGAGCGATAGCCTTTTCCCTTCGTCTTGAATGTCTTTGAAGCCATTGTAGGCATCACTAGCATCCTTGGGTTCCCCAAGAACAAAATCACCAAGTTTTGGGATGTCTTTGCTTGTTTCCACCTTCGCTTCTTCCTCATCTGGGTCCCCATACGTTGGAACCGGTATAGGAATGTCGTTTTCCTCTGGGCCTTCGCCTTCTTTCAGCCCTCCAATGGATGTGATGATGTTCAAGAGTTCCTCTTTAATCTCAATAGCAGTGGCTTGTGGCTTCACTGTGACAATGAAAATCTGCTTCTTGCGTTTTAGCTGTATTGAGACGTCCTTCTCTTAATTAGTAATCGTATCCATCGATCCTTCTTAAGAATACCCACCATTTTGCTCCTCGTTGCTCGTCTTTCTCTCGTTTCCTTTTCGGTTTAGAAGTGTTGATGTTGAAATCTTTTTAGATCACTTCCAACATGACATCAAATAAAACCAAAAAGGACCTAGAACTCCACAATCGCAAAATAGCCATATGGTTGCGCACTTCAGACATCTCAGTGCACACAAAAGATCCGTGTTGGAGCTTTACAGAACTCTTTTAAAACATGCCGCCCATATACGGGACGAGAGGGTGGGAAGAGATGAGATAATGACTGCTATAAAGGCACAGTTCAGGGATCAGAAGAGCCAGATGTCGTTGAAAGTGGTACAGAAATCATTGAAGAAAGCATTTGAACTTGAAGAGAACCTGCGGTTGTTGCTGCTTGGTAAAGATGTCAGTATTGAACAAATCAAGAAGCTATCAACGATACCGCAGAAAGTGAAGCCCATGACGTTGAAGAACAAGTTTGGACAGCCGATAAAGCGTGATTTGAGCAATGAACAAGAACTTGAAACGCAGCAGATACAGAACTATGTGAACAACTACATAAGGATGAAACGAAGAGCTGATGAATTACCGAAAGTGATTGATCCATTGATATTGGAACATATCATCAAACCTGAAGCATTGCACCATAGAGCACAGTTGCATATATCAAAGGCACAAGAAAAATTATCTACTGGTCCTTATAGAGTTCATATATCTCAGAGTGCCGGTGTGAAATTTCTCAGGGGTCCGTGGAGACAGAGCTCCAAAGTTTCACCAATGATCTTGCACCACGTTCGCAAAGAGCAACAGTTGATTGACTATCTGCATTATTTCGAAGAAAATAAGTGGCTATATAACTCTGAGAACACCTGGGAGAGGCTGATGGGTGGTGCAAGTGATTGGGGTGTCAGTATTCAAGAAGATTTAACCAAAATGTCTAAAGAAGTGGAAGACAGAAAACGGGAGTTTAGAAGATATGGTAGAAACCAGCTTCCAAAGGCACAGACAGAACTTCAGGTAAAGTCGAACAAGATCCATTTAAGGATGAAAGAGAGGTTGGATTTACTCCTTGAAGAGTCGAAAGGCATCACTGCTTTTGAAGAGATGCTGAACAAACCCACGTTACGTCATTTAGTCCACAAGTATAGTTTCGATAAGTGATTAAACATTGAGACTATCACATCTTGAGTATATAACCATCAATAGCTTTGCTTTGGTCCTGTAAGTATTCGTATTTCTCCTGATCTGGCAATTCCTCCATCACATCCTCCAGAGGCGTTGGCTGTGTTGGTTCCTTTTCCACAATCTCAATATCGTGGAGCATTGACGCCATCTTATCTATCTTTTCATCTTTCTCCTGATTTATTGAAAGACCTGTTAAACCTTCTAACACTTGACGCATCGACGCTCCCTTCTGTCTCTGTGCAAGCACTTCTTCCAGGAGTGTTATGCCATTCTCATACTCCATGGAGCCGTAGTGCTGCACAGTCACGTCCTTCCTGGCGAACAGTGCTTCTGGTGACAACTGTGATTTGTAGAATTCTGAGCATTGGAAATGGGTCTTTGTGCAGTAGTACTTGAGATATTCATAAGGCAAGGGCACAGAGCTCCATTGAAGGCTTCTGGATCTCGCCTGGTGTTCATGGCACAGTGGATAAGCACACAACTTGTTGATGTTTCTCTCCTCCATCAGCTCAGTGTATGAGTCCTTTGTGAGGAACCTGGAGCAGAACCTGAGGAAGAAGACGTCGCAGCAGTCGTCGGCCAATGCCTCCAGGAGCATCAGTGTCAGTTTTGAGGCTTCTGCTGGCGTAAGAGTCCCCGGGTGGGAGAACTGAACGAGCTGATCTTTGAAGGAGTCGATCGTGATGGTCATCTGGCGATGTTGTGGTGTTTCAATTTTGGTTGATGTTAAGTTCTTTGTTTAAGTTCTTTGCTTAACAACAAACAATAACAAACAACGTCAACATCAACATCTACAATAAACAGAGAACAGAACAGAACAGAACAGAAAATAAAAGCAAGGAACAAAGAGCAAAAAAATGAAACAGCACACAAACCTCTGGCGACTTCTATTAAAGCAGCTGGACCTCCAGCCACAGCAGAAGAAACCGCACCTACAGCTCATCTCGCCGTCAGAATCCCTCGAGCAGATGGGCAACATGATATCGCTGCCTTTCCATTTAGAAAACTTCATGACTTTTGGCCTACTAGCTTGCCTCAACAGCTTCCTCAGACTCGTCATACTTCTCCCTCTTAAGATCTTTGTCGATTGCCTCGTTCTCGTATGGGCCATTCGAGGACTCTTTATCATCAGGCCTCAGAGGAGCTCACCGTTGAAGATTGTGAACATTGGGAACCTAGTATTTACTTCGCTGGTATCACTAGCTATCCTTTTCAGCAACGTTGATACCTCCAAGATTTATCACACTATCAGAGCTCAGAACTCGATCAAGCTTTATGTGATGTTTGGAGTGCTAGAAATCAGTGACAAGCTCTTATCCACTGTGGGACAAGATCTGTTGAACTATCTCTTCTCTCAGGCGCCGGCTGATGTTATCAAGTCACCGTCTGCCGTAGTAAGATACCTGATCTTCTACGCTGCAAGTTTTGTGTACTTATCGTTACACACTATCGTTCTTGTCTATCAAACGATCTCGTTGAACGTTGCCGCTAACTCATACTCAAATTCCCTTGTTACCTTATTACTCTCGAACCAGTTTGCAGAGATCAAGGGGTCTGTCTTCAAGAGATTGGATAGAGAAGGTCTGTTCCAGATGAGTTGTGCCGATATTGTTGAAAGATTCCAACTTTTGATCCAATTGGGGATCATTGCCTTGAGAAATATGGTTGAAATCGGTAATGATCCTCAGAATTCTGGCCTTTTACCGAATGCTACCATCCATGGTGTCAACAAGTGGTTTGGCGTCGTATTAGGTCCAACAGCTGTTGTCATCGGTAGTGAACTCTTGGTGGATTGGGTCAAGCATTCATATGTCACTAAGTTTAATAAGATTAAGCCAAAAATCTATAACAAATACTTGGAAATCATCTCACAGGACGTGATTGATAATTTCAAGATACATGTCTCAAGTGATTCCCCTGATAAGATTCAACAGAGATTGGGAATCCCATTGCCTGCATTATTTGTGCTATTTGCAGTTATGTCCAAGGAGTTCTTCATTTGGTTCTTTTACGAGGATGGCGAATTAATCATTTCTAATGTGTTGATCGGCGTCATCATCTATACGACCTTGATCGTTGTCAAACTCTTGTTAGAATTGGCATTATTAAAATGGTCCAATGACACTTTGAAACGGCATTCCAAAGATCAGCATACAACAGACTACGTATCGGGTATTGTATCTGGCGGTCAAGGTGCTATGGATGAAGAGACGAGGATCAGGATACATGAGAAACCAGTGGAGAGTTTTGAGAGTATTCGTGCGAAGAAAGATTCAAAGACAAATCTTAGCGGTGTAACGAGGTATAGAATGGCGTCGAAGAGAATATGGTAACGATCTAATTGTCTGATAAGGCTGATGAATGGCAGATACAAAGATCGCTACCTCAGATTTCTTCAGATATATAGATCTCTCCATCCCAGACTTGACACAAAAAATCGGATAGCCTGATAACTCCCCCATTTGGAATTTAAAACTCCTGAAAAATTAGTCATTGTACAAACCATGAGTTTTATAGTGGAATCGATGTCCAGTTAAAACATAACTGCCTCTCTTATCGCTGGAACTCGTATAAACAACCCTTCTTCAAACAAAGCCCGGTATGGCGCCACAATATGGCCAATGAAAAATTTGGGAAATGTCAGAACATCAACAGGACATCAAAGAACAAGATCAAGAGGGTTGAAGATGTCCTCGCTGTCGAGATCGAAGTTCTTCTTCATGCGTAATGCCTCTGTGCTGAATACGCTCAAGTCGCCTGCTCTAAAGAACTTCACACTGGCTAATGTGAACACCAAGTCCACCGTTCTCAGTACCACCAAGAAGCTCTTACCACAATGGAGATCCCTGGGGTTGGCTAAACGTCACTTCTCTACGACTACAGTCAAGAGAGTATCTGCCACTGCGATTGCTGAAGAGGCTACTAGCGCCACATCCAAAACAAGAAAGAGAACTCTCATTAACTCATCCAATGCCGTTGGTTATTGGTTGATTGGTACTTCCGGTTTAGTATTTGGTATCGTCGTGCTTGGTGGGTTGACGCGTTTGACAGAATCTGGATTATCCATCACCGAATGGAAGCCAGTTACTGGCGCTATTCCTCCTTTAAACCAAGCAGAATGGGAAGCTGAGTTTGAGAAGTACAAAGAATCTCCAGAATTTAGGCAGTTGAACTCTCATATTACGTTGGACGAGTTCAAATTCATCTTCTTCATGGAATGGGCTCACAGACTCTGGGGAAGAACTATTGGTCTTGTGCTATTAGGCCCTGCTGCTTATTTCGCGCTGACCAGAAAGACGTCGTCTCGTGTTAATAAGAGATTGGTAGTGTTGACGTTCTTGCTGGGTTTGCAAGGTGCTATTGGCTGGTGGATGGTGAAATCTGGTCTTGATGAGAAACAATTAGAAGAAAGAAGATCCAAACCGACCGTATCACAGTATAGATTGACCACACATCTTGCCGCTGCTTTTGTGTTGTACATTGGTATGATCTGGACCGGTATGGAAATCTTGAGAGAGAATAGATGGGTCAAGGATCCAAAGAAGGCATTAGAATTGTTCCAGCAGTTGGATAACCCAGCTTTAAAGCCTTTGAGAAGATCATCGATAGGCCTCGTGGTGTTAACTTTCATCACTGCTATGTCTGGTGGCTTGGTTGCCGGTTTAGATGCCGGCTTGATCTATAACACTTTCCCTCATATGGGTGATAATATCATCCCTTCAAAGAGAGAGTTGCTCGATGACACATTTGCTAGAAAAGAGGATAAGTCTGATAAATTCTGGAGAAACATGCTTGAGAATCCAACCACTGTGCAATTGAACCATAGAATTTTGGCCACTACTACTTTCTTTGCTATCTTGGGTACCCACCTATATGCCTCAAGAATTAAACACATTGTTCCAAAATCTGCTAATAAGGCCCTTCATGGCTTAATGGGGTTCGTTTCGTTACAAGTAACATTGGGTATCTGTACATTGCTCTGGCTGGTACCAATCTCACTAGCGAGCGCACATCAAGCCGGTGCTCTTGCTCTCTTGACAAGTTCATTGGTATTTGCCTCTAGATTGAGAAAGCCAAGGGCACAGGTGAGAATCCTCACCAGCGGGTTGTATGCTCAACAGTTGAAGCGGGGTGGTTCCAAAGTACTGTCTGAGGTGAGCAAGCTGGCCAAGTGAAAGACGGAAAGCTGTATATAAAGTGTAAATAGAAATTGTTACGATTATTAGAACTTAGTCCATAAGTCCATGTATACATTTGTACCTCTACTGTAGTTAACGACCACCTGGCCGCGAATTTCGCGCTTTTTCATGTTGTTTTGAAGATTGCAAAACGAACTTTGGTGAAGAAAGGGAATACGTCGAAGAGATCAATACTCCCACATATGTTATTCCTTTCATTCTTTAAGACGCTTGTGGATCGTGAGGTGAGTTATCGTATATTTATTCTCTTCTGCTGCATCAAGATTACTAACATACTCGTCAAGATCACCGTTGAGGTATGGCACTCATGAACAAATGAACCTTCATACTCTGATAACTAACACCATAACAGTTGAAGAACGGCATTGAGATTACAGGCACGCTCAAAACAGCAGACCAGTACTTCAACCTGAAGCTGGACAACATCCGTGTGAAAGATGATGCCAAATTCCCACACCTGAGTGCTGTGAAGAGTATATTCCTAAGAGGTTCTACCGTGAGATATGTGCATATGAGCAAGAGCGACGTTGATACGAACTTGTTACAGGATGCTGCAAGAAGAGGTATGTATATTTACATCGTTAAAGGATTGCTAGATATACAATCCCGGACTTCAAACCATATACTAACAAGGCACAGAGGCCATGGCCACTTCCGGTAAGCAGGTTCTTGGTCGTTGAGGGTCATTTGTCCCTGTGTATACTGAATGTAACGATAGTATGAGATGCTGGTGTAGTAAGGGGGCTCATGGTTATGACGATTGTGAGAAAAAAAATCTTGAGTCTGCAGTGAACATAGTGTAGACCAGACAATTGGCTTTGAGACAAAAAAAAAAAAAAAAAGGCACGTGACTTTCAGAATTCTCTCTAAGGATTCCAAACTTGAAGATCCACCGCTGTCATGGCGTCCTAGTGGAATGGCGTCCGTTTTTATTCCGCGTAAACTCTTCTCGTTTCGGGGAGAACTGCCCGTACCAGTTCAGTCGCGGTGTCCTGGTTCGACTTTTGCGGAGGGAGTATCAATCTGTGAGTAGTCCAGTGCGATTCTTTCCCGGCAATGGCCGGTTGCACTCGCCAAAGGGGAGAAATCCAGCATGGCACAACCGCCCGTGAAGGGGCGGCCAGGGTGGCACCAGGGTGTGGTACTGGGAGACGTGGGTAGGGCTTGCTGAACCATTTTTTTGTTGGTATTTCAGCAGAATCAGCTTCTGTTGATTTAATCCTCAATTATAAGAGCTTATTTCTTTATATACAGTGTTTAGGTAGGTATTTGTAACATATTGATCATGGTGTTATATATTAATCAACGAACGACTCAGTTCGATTTATAGGTTGTGCTTTGATGCTTACGAAATTTTTCTCTTCCCTACAACAGCAACAACAAACTACTTTACTACTAGGACAAGGAAAACAAAGAAAACATGGGAACCATTTACCACTCTGCCAACGGACTTACAAAGTCTAACAGACCTCCAGATGAAGTGATCGCAGAGAGAAGAAAGGCGCCTTCGGCCATCCCAGTCAGAGAGCGCTGTGCGCACTTCCAACCCCCAGAATCAGATCTTCTCAACGCTATCCATTACTATATTTCTAGAACTACAACCAACCAGAAATACATCTTTGATGAAAGTGCCCTATTAGCTTTGGGATACCTTGTGGACCATTGGATCCAAGAGACGATGAATGATCGTTCTCATAACGTTTATGCTGTCATCAAAGATGGCGATCGTCGTACTCCCGCTTCAAGTTCAAAACAATAACTCATCTCCATCATAGTTCAAAAACTTGCCGTTATCCTCGCCAGTCAATCTCTGGATTACTTTCAACTCGCATTTGACTGCTTCCTCGATACTCATCGTTTCCTTGGATACAAACTCCAAAAATTCGGCATCCGGTATAAACTCCTTGGACATGCTCACATCGTCATTTGGTTGGTCCTTGTCCCTGGTGTTGATCAGCCCAGGGTGATAACTCACCACTATGAACTTATCAGGCTTTAACTCATAACTCAGCTCTCTACAGAGCATGTTAATAGCGGCTTTGGAAAGACAATATGGGGCGCATGGATACGCCCTAGTGAGGAAGTATGGGAACTCCTGAATCGATCCCATCACACTCGATTTGAAAACAATCTTACGAGACTGGGATTTCATCATATAGGGTTTGATTATCTTCAACGTCTCAATGGGCCCCAATGTATTGACCTTGAAGAACGAGAGATATTCATCTTGAGAACTGTTCAAGACATCATGTTTTGCATTGTTCAACGCAGCATTCGCAATAAACACATCAATCGGCCAGTCCAATTTCTCCAGTTCTGTAGCCAACGTAACAAGACTCTGGGGATCATTGTAATCTAACCGCAAGATGATCAAATGTGGGTTTTTGGTAACAAGCAACTCGGGCATCCCATCCAAGTGGCGAAGCGTCGCAATGACCTTGTTCTCAGGGTGTTGGAGAAGCTGTGTCACCAACTCACGGCCCAGTCCTCTGTTTGCACCTGTGATGAAATATGTGGGCATTTTTTGATATAGAAATAACAGTTTAGTAAAATAGGGGGTTCACTTCCCCCAGGTTTATATAAGCCTTCGCTCCATTGTTGCTGTTTGTACGGTGTCCATATCGTATGGTCCGACCACCAATTTTGGTGCTAGAAAGTCGGGAAAATGGGATAAAATACGACCACTGAAACTGGACTGACGCTCTAGTAACACCACTATTGTCGTAGGCTCAGTAACCCATCATATATAACACGAATGAATCCAGATGACATAAGCGATGAGGTGCTGCCCCGACCGGCTCCCCTGGCAAATTTTTCCCCTTGATATGGCTCGAAGGTGAAAAGTTGGAACTTCTCTAATGGCTGAATGGTAAGAGCCCAAAGGACATTTGCTATGGCTAAGAAGAATTTCAGAGGAAGAAAAGGCAAAAGTGGTCGTCGTGACGATGACCAGTCCGGATGGGCTGAGATCAACAAGGAGAATGAGAAATGGGAGATGTTTTACAAGCAACAGGACCTGATGTCTGAACAAGAATTTGCTGAGTTCAAAGAGGCTTGTAAAGTGCCATTGCCTCTCACTTTCAGAATTACAGGTTCTAGAAAATATGCCAATGAGATTCTCGACATCTTCAAGGAGAGGCATCTAAAATACTTAAAAGACCTCGAATCGGAAGGTGAGCATCTTCCACAACCAAGGACTTTGAGCTTTTACCCTGGTGAATTGGGATGGCAAATAGACGTCTCCAAGACAATCATCAGAAAGAACCCGCAGTTTGCCAAATTGCAACGGTTCCTCGTGATTGAAAACGAAGTTGGGAACATCTCTCGTCAGGAAGCTGTGTCGATGATCCCACCTTTGGTCTTGGACGTGAAATCCCATCACAAAGTCTTGGACATGTGTGCCGCCCCAGGTTCGAAAACTGCCCAATTGATCGAGGCCCTGCATGCCGATACTTCATCTCCAACTGGGTTTGTCATTGCCAACGATTCCGATTTCAAGAGAGCACACATGCTCGTGCATCAGATCAAGAGATTGAACTCTCCAAATATGGTTGTCGTGAACCATGATGCCCAAATGTTCCCAAAGACATATTCAAACAACCAAGTTGTCAAATTTGATAGAATCTTGTGTGACGTGCCTTGTTCTGGTGATGGTACGATGCGTAAGAACGTTCAGATTTGGAAAAAATGGACCATCGGTGATGGACTGGGGTTGAACAAACTGCAGTATAAGATCTTACAACGTGGTATCAACTTGTTGGCTAAAGGTGGGAGACTGGTCTATTCTACTTGCTCCCTCAACCCAATGGAGAATGAAGCTGTCGTTGCTGAAGCTTTGAGAAAGAACAAAGACATCAAATTGGTCAAGACCGAACTACCAGGTTTGAAATCTTCTCCAGGTTTAAAATCATGGAAAGTATTCCGTAAGGATGGTACCTTGGTGTCTAAGGGTGAGGATGAGAAGTACGGTGATGAGTTGTTCCCACCTACCGATGATGATAAGATGAATTTGGAGGACTGCATCAGAGTGTACCCACACTTGCAAAACACCGGTGGGTTCTTCATCACAGTCTTTGAAAAGATTGATGACACTGAAGATGAACAACCGGTAAAGAAGTTCAAAGCTAATGAAACCACAACAGCTGCCACTTCACTTCCAAAGAAGGAGAAATTATCCACCAATGCCGGTGATGGCAATGAGCCTTTTAACTTTTTGCCATCTGATCATGAAGAGCTGGCCAAATGCTGGGACTTTTATGGTATTGATAACAAAGATCCCACTGTTGTTGACTGTTGCTTTGTTCGAAATGCCACTGGTGAACCTTCAAGAATCATCTATTTGTCTAATCCGACCCTCAAGAATTTCTTGACTTCCAATGAAGAGAAGTTGAAAATCGTTCATTCAGGATTAAAATTCTTTGTCTCTCAGAGAACGGATTTGGTTTGTAAATGGAGAATCCAATCTGAGAATTTACCTACTATTAAGGCCAAATTGAGCGATGCCCGTGTCTTGAATTGTTCAATGTCATTGTTTGAGAAATTGTTGAAAGAGGCATTCCCAAGATTCGATGAGTTGGAGAAATCAGATCCAGAATTTGCAGCCAAAGTTTCCAAGATCCCACAGGGTTGTGCCTTTGTGAAGATCTCTCGTGGTGATGACTTGGAGGAGTTGGTTTATCCAATCTGGGTCGGTTCTAAATGTATTAATTTGATGTTGAGTAAGAAGGAGACCTTTGAAGTGTTGTACAGAGTGTTCAACATCAATACTGAGGCTAACCAGGAATATAAACAGGGTCCAACTTTGGAGAAATCTACTGCTGTTATTGGTGAGAGAACGGAAGAGACCACTGAAGAAGAGACTGAAGCTTAGAATGTAGTCTTGCATGTCAATCCGTACATTAGTTAAAGTCTTCTTTGTAGTCTACAGATATAGAAAGACCAATCAAAACCATTGCTTTGCCTATTTGTGTTCCATTTTTTTTCTAATTTGAAGTCATCAACACACCAGTTATTGAAGACTCTTTTCCTTGATGCTCTTCAACAATTCGTTTGACTTTTGCTCATTCTTCTCCAGTATGAGACTCTTCAAACATGAATTTTCTAACTCCAAATGGTTGATACGTTCATTGTACGCAGCGATACGCTCACTGAGCATCTTCACTGTGCGTTCCATCTCCTGTTCTTTCAATTTCTTCTTGACTCTAAACCTAGCTGAAGCCAAAGTGTTGCGTTTCTTCTTATCCTGTTCTGATTCGTCTTGTATTTCAGCTGGACGCTTGTTTTGTGGTATCTGTTGTGTTACTTCCTCTTGTTTGACAAAAGAAGTGTTGAAGAAAGTATCCAAGTTTGAAGGAAGGTCAGATGGTACTTGAGTTGATTGTTGTTGTGAGTCATTAAGGGTAAATTTCAAGGATGAGTCTGAATGGAACTGATCGAAATCAAAAAAAGTGGAATCTGTGAAAGAGGCCAAGTCACTGCTGTTATTAACTGGTGAAGAGCCGAGGGGAAGTTCCTCCAAGTTGAGCTGCTGGATGTAGTCCATTAGAGTATCGTATGGTCTCTGAGTGTGTTTGATACCAAAGAAAAAAGATAGACCAAGGGTTCTAAGAATTCCAATGTAAGTGTATGAGGGTCTCCGAGTGGAAATCTCCGAGTAGAGTCAATTTCAAGCAAGACTTGTTCTTGTTAAATGATGAAGGTTGTGGATTGGTACCTGACAAATCGAAGTTGTACAGTTTTTTTTTTCCATAATTGGGCCGACCGGCGTAGATCGAAGTCACAAAAAAAAATTGAACTCCGATTCAGTTTTGTTGGCTTGGGGACCAACTGCAGTGGGAATTCGGTGGCTGTAATAGTGGAGATGAATATCACCGTATGTACTTGTATATAGATCACTCCGTCTGCTTTTTTTAACCTGAAAAGGTGCCTTTTTCCCTCAATCGTCTACCGCTGGGGGAACTTTTGACCTGATTGGGCCAATCGGTGCCGTGGTACCACCGAAACATCAGCACAGCCAACTACTAATTCAATACAAACATAGTGCGGCCAATGCAATCAAATACAACCGACTACAACGTTCTATAATCAGAGTTAAAAGCACAATCGATAAAATACAAACAAAGATAAGATCTTGATCCCCCCCACATTGTTAGGCCCGTACGGGTTGTGGCTCTGCCTTCTGAGTAAAACGAGTTCGCGGAAATTACGTTCAATCACGTGGTTCTGTCTTTTTTTCCAACTATGGGAGGAACAATTAAGAGGTCAAACAGCTACTTACAAACAGTATAGAACCCTATAATTGATTATTGGCTGTACTCCTTGAAATACTCATCGATGGTCTTGTAAACGTCAACATGCAGTACCTCGTCTTTATACAGCAATGAGCCCTTCTTGAAGATCTCTGGCTCATTGTTATAATTGATCTCGAACTCTGTGAACAGGATCTCATTCTTATCTTTGCTCAATGTGCCAGCGAGTCTCTGTTCTGCATCCCGTGCGCTCATCCCTCCTTTCAGCACCAGTGTCCAGAAAGTGGTGTTATACAAGTTGTTGATATGCGTGTCTACATATCTCCAACAGATGTAATCCTTCACTGTTTGTAGATTAGGGTACACGACAGCTCTTGCGTCAAACGTCGGCATGTGCTTAATCTCCAGTGGTCTATCTGGGAAAAACTTGGGCCACAGCTGCACATAGTGTGCTGTATATGTTGAAACAAACGTCGATACCAACTTGGCCTCTCGCCTATTGAACAACTGGGTTTCTTTCCTCAGCACAAAGCTGTACTCATCCGATTCGCCGTAGGCCAGCAATACGTCTTTCAATGTTCTCTTGACGTTCATGGCGGCGGCATTGGCTAATTTCAATGCTCGTAGATCATTTGGTTTGGTAAAGCTGTAGTGCTCTGTAAACCTGTGGAACCCACGCCCGTCCAAACGGACTACAATGAAAGTCTCAGGGAGTAATACATTGTCCCTTTCGAACTGTTTGACGTACTCAAACCTCGACTTGGCCATCTTCTTGACCTCCATCAACAGCTTAAACTCTTCGTTCCCAGAAATACTCCCGCAAGAGAAAAGTGCTAAACAATCTGTGCCTCAAACCGATGGGCCACGCTGACTAAGCGAAAGATTTTTTTCATGCCAAATTTTTTTTTTCTGAAGGGGATGTTTGAATTTGAAGAAAAGGACATAAGAGGCCAACCACAGAAGATCAAGGTCAAAAGAGAGATGGGCAAGCAGTTCAGAACAGCACAGTTCAGAACACTGGAGCGTGAGGCGCGCTTCCAGAACCCACCGAAGGACAAGTCCGCTTTCCCGTTGCTCGAAGAGGCCGTCAAGCCTCATGTTGGGTCTTTCAATGCGTTGACTGAGGGCCCAGGTGGTGGGTTGTTAAACTTGGGTGTTAAAGATATTGGGTCCAAGACCGTATTTGATTCCCAGGAAACGGATAGATTGGGGAATAAACTCAAGATCAGAGTGGATTCCGTACAACTTGCCAGACCCGCTGTCCCACAGAACGATAAACTCAGTGTTGATAGAAAGACATGGCCTTCTGAAACAAGAGAGAGAATGGCTTCATATAGAGGTAAGCTCCTTTTGAAAGTCTGCTGGTCCGTCAATGACGGTGAAGAGATCTCTGAGATTAGAGAAGCTGGTCAGGTTCCAATCATGCTGAAATCCAATAGGTGCCATTTGGAAAAACTTTCCCCTAATGAACTTGTCCAACATAAGGAAGAATCAGATGAATTGGGTGGATATTTCATTGTCAACGGTATCGAGAAGCTTATCCGTATGCTCATTGTCCAGCGTCGTAACCATCCGATGGCTATCATCCGTCCTTCTTTCACAAACAGAGGTGCAGCTTATTCCCATTTCGGTATCCAGATCCGTTCAGTGAGACCAGATCAAACTTCCCAGACAAATGTCTTGCATTATTTGAATGATGGTAACGTCACTTTCCGATTCTCTTGGAAAAAGAACGAGTATCTGGTCCCAGTAATGATGATCTTGAAAGCCTTGATCGAGACAAACGATCGTGAGATTTTTGACAGTATCGTCGGTTCAGATGTTGAAAACTCCTTCTTGACTGATCGTTTAGAATTGCTATTGAGATCGTACAAGTCCTATGCCCTCAACTCGAACCAGCAGACTTTGGCTTACTTGGGTGATAAGTTCAGAGTGGTGTTTGGTGCAACACCTGATGTTTCAGACGTTGATGTTGGTAAGGAAGTATTGAAGAGAATCGTCCTCGTTCATTTGGCAGATAACAGAGACAAGTTCAGAATGCTGCTGTTCATGATAAGAAAGCTATATACACTTGTGGCTGGTGATTGTGCCCCAGATAATCCAGATGCTACACAACATCAAGAGGTGTTACTCGGTGGCTTCCTCTATGGGATGATCATCAAGGAGAAGATCGAGGAATACTTGAACAACTTCAAGTTGCAAATACAATCCGATTTGAACCGTGGCATTGCCGTGAACTTCAACGATAGAAAGTACATGTCAAGAGTGTTTTTGAGAATTAACGAAAACATTGGCCAGAAATTGCAATATTTCTTGTCCACTGGTAACTTAGTTTCTCAATCAGGTCTCGATTTACAACAAGTTTCTGGTTATACGGTCGTTGCTGAAAAGATTAACTTCTATCGTTTCATTTCTCATTTCAGAATGGTCCATAGAGGTTCTTTCTTTGCTCAATTGAAGACAACAACAGTGAGAAAATTACTTCCGGAGTCATGGGGGTTCTTATGTCCTGTCCATACTCCGGATGGTTCTCCATGTGGTTTGTTAAACCATTTTGCTCACAAGTGTGCCATCTCTACGGAGGAGTCAAATGTCAGTGGTGTCCCAAGTGCGCTCAGTGCTCTTGGTGTTTCTCCCGCTCATACTTTCGCCGCTGGTCCAAATGTCTGTTGTGTTCAACTAGATGGTAAGATCATCGGTTGGACTACTCATGCACAGGCAAAGATTGTTGCTGACACTTTAAGATTCTGGAAGATTGAAGGCAAGCATGATTTACCCTTGGATTTGGAAATTGGTTATGTCCCTCCTTCTACGAAAGGCCAATATCCTGGTCTCTTCATCTTTGGTGGTCGGTCCAGAATGATGCGTCCAGTGCGTTACTTGCCATTGGATAAACAAGATATTGTTGGTCCATTCGAGCAGGTTTACATGGATATCGCAGTTACACCAGAGGAGATTGAGAGCAATGTTCATACCCATGTCGAATTCACTCCTACAAATATGTTGTCCATATTGGCGAACCTCACACCGTTCTCAGATTTCAACCAATCTCCAAGAAACATGTATCAATGTCAGATGGGTAAGCAGACAATGGGTACCCCAGGTGTTGCCCTTGTACATAGATCCGATAACAAGTTGTACAGATTGCAGAGTGGTCAAACGCCTATTGTCAAGGCTAACTTATATGACGATTACGGGATGGATAACTTCCCTAACGGTACTAATGCCGTTGTTGCAGTCATTTCATATACCGGTTACGATATGGATGATGCCATGATTATTAACAAATCGGCGGATGAGAGAGGTTTTGGTTATGGTACCGTATACAAGGTTGAAAAGATTGATTTGGGTCAATCGAGACGTCGCGGTGATCCAATTACCCAACACATTGGTTTCGGTTCCGATGAATGGCCAAAGGAATGGAGAGAAATCTTGGATACAGATGGTCTTCCAATGATTGGCTCCAGAGTGGAGGAAGGTGATCCAATCGTCGCCTATTACGATGAGACTATTGGTAAGACCAAGGTGAAGACTTATCACTCCTCTGAAGGCGCCTACATTGAAGAAGTTAAGCTCCTAGGTGACGATAATGGTGATCAAGAGTTCCAGCAGCTGACCATCAAGTACAGAATAACACGTGCGCCATTGATTGGTGATAAGTTCTCATCAAGACACGGTCAGAAGGGTGTTTGTTCGAGAAAATGGCCACAGATTGATATGCCATTCTCTGAGACTGGTATTCAACCTGACGTTATCATTAACCCTCACGCTTTCCCATCGCGTATGACTATTGGTATGTTTGTAGAGTCTCTTGCTGGAAAGTCTGGTGCCCTTCATGGAATTGCACATGATTCTACACCATGGACTTTCAGTGAGAATGATACACCAGCTGATTACTTTGGTGAACAGTTGAGAAAAGCCGGCTACAACTACCACGGTAATGAGCCAATGTACTCTGGTGCCACAGGTGAAGAGTTGAGATGTGATATTTACATCGGTGTTGTTTACTACCAGAGATTGCGTCACATGGTTAACGATAAATTTCAAGTTCGTTCTACTGGTCCTGTGAACTCGCTGACGATGCAACCAGTTAAAGGTCGTAAGAGATCTGGTGGTATCCGTGTCGGTGAGATGGAACGTGATGCTCTGATTGGCCACGGTACTGCGTTCTTGTTGCAAGATCGTCTTCTCAACTCTTCAGATTATACACAGACATCCATCTGTCGTGGTTGTGGTTCCTTGCTTTCCACGCAAACATCTGTTCCAAGAATTGGGTCTGCCGCCTCGATCCGCTGTCGTAACTGTTCCTCTAAGTTCGAGCACTCTTCGAGCTACATCGATGAGTCTGACATCTGGGAGGATGGCCAAGGTAACAAGTTTATTGGCGGTAATGATACTACGACTGTGGCTATTCCATTCGTGCTCAAGTATCTTGATTCTGAGCTCTCTGCCATGGGTATCCGCATGCGTTACAACGTTGAACCAAAGTGAAGTTGGGGTGATTCATGCTGTGCTTAGAGTGCAGCCCAAAGCATTTGGAGCAGCGTTCTCTGCTGCTCTTGTCTTAAATACTTTTAGAGATTTTGTACATTTATGCGTGTTTGTAGAAGAAATCAGGCTTACTGGGTTGTAGAGGGTTGATTAAATTGCGACATACTAAACACAAGGTGATTATCAGAATTTATTTTGGCATAGATGATTGATATATTTGTTCAAACTAGGCTCCACGGTGTCGTTGCCGTTGATCTTCCTGCTTTTTGATACCTTTTTAACACTTCAACTTCTACTCCCTCAACCTTCAGCCCTTCGCTGCCGGGGCCAACCGCAGCGGCTAAAAAGAAAATCAGAACGCTTCAAATAACACACCAGAACAACAACAAGAACAAACTCTACAGCAGCAGGCTTGTTCGAACAACAACAACACTCTACAGCGCACCAGGTACAGAGGGAATGTCAGTGAATCCGTTCGACGTGGAGCTGCAGAAGCGTTCTGGCACACCCCAGCAGGACAACTCTCCAGCGTACCAGTACTGCACTACATCAATCGAGGACACGGTGGCCCAGCTCAAGACAGATCTCACAATTGGGCTCAGCTCTGCGCAGGATATCACCCAGAGAAGAGGCCTGCACGGGCTCAATGAGCTTTCTGGAGACGACGATGAGAGCTTGCTATGGAAGTTCCTTGAGACTTTCTACCAGGACCCGTTAATATTGCTGCTCATCGGTTCTGCTGTGATCAGCTTCCTCATGGGCAACATTGACGACTCTGTGTCCATCACACTGGCCATTTTGATAGTCGTATCTGTTGGTTTCGTCCAGGAGTACAGATCAGAGCAGTCGCTACAGGCATTGAATAGGCTTGTCCCTGCAGAAGCACATCTCATTAGAAACGGTTCGACTCAAAACGTGCTCGCTTCTCAGCTCGTGCCGGGGGATTTGGTCCATTTCGGTGTTGGTGATAGAATCCCAGCTGATGTAAGACTCACTGAATCTGTTCATTTGACCATTGATGAGTCCAACTTGACAGGTGAGACAGAACCCGTCCATAAGATGACTGATACCGTCATCCCTATCGGAATCGGTATACCATTGAACGAACGTCATTGTATTGCATATATGGGAACGTTGGTCCGTGACGGTCATGGTACTGGTGTCGTTGTCGGTACTGGTCATGACACGGCTTTTGGTGCCGTCTTTGAGATGATGAACGATATTGAAAAGCCAAAGACACCGTTGCAGAACTCGATGGATAAACTCGGTAAGGATCTCTCTATAGTCAGTTTTGCTGTTATCGGCTTCATCTGCTTGATCGGTATCTTCCAAGGCCGTTCATGGTTGGAAATGTTCCAAGTTTCGGTCTCCTTGGCCGTTGCTGCCATCCCTGAAGGTTTGCCAATTATCGTCACCGTCACGCTGGCCCTTGGTGTATTGCGGATGGCTCGCCATAAGGCGATTGTTAGAAGGCTTCCAAGTGTTGAGACTTTGGGATCTGTTAATGTTATCTGCAGTGATAAAACAGGTACGTTGACTCAAAACCATATGACTGTGAACCAATTGTGGACTGTGGATATGAAACTTGAATGTCTCGACATCACAAAACTTTCATCTTCAAAATTGAAACAATATTTAACAGATGATGTGAAGCAGACTTTGGAATCAGCCAACATCTGTAACAATGCCAAATACTCCCAAGAAGGTGCCAAGTTTGTTGGTAACCCAACTGATATCGCACTTCTCGAAGTGCTTAAATATTTCGAATTGGAGGATATTAGAGACTCCAAGTCTAGAACGAAAGAATTGCCTTTCTCATCTACGAGGAAATTTATGGCTGTCTCTTGTCACTCTGGTGTCAAGACGAAATCTCTCACGTATGTCAAAGGTGCCGTTGAGAAAGTTTTGGCCAAGTCTACTCATTATTTGACTCGTGAAAACAAGATTGAGAAGCTGACGCCTTCGTTGAATGAAAAAGTCGAAGATGCTGCTACAAAAATGGCCTCCCATGGACTACGTGTCCTAGCCTTCGCTCATAATAACAAGGAATTCAGCGAGGAACCTGATGCCCTTGTCTTTGATGGCTTAATCGGTATGAAGGACCCTCCAAGACCAACTGTGAAGAACGCTATCGCTAGGTTGATGAAAGGCGGTGTTCATGTAATCATGATCACCGGTGACTCTGAAACGACTGCTGTTGAAATTGCTAGAGAGATTGGTATGGTTATAACAGATCTTGAGAGAAACGTCATTAGTGGAGATAAATTGGATGAAATGGATGAATCAACCCTTGCTGAGATTATCTCCTCTGTTTCTGTCTTTGCAAGAACTACACCTGAACATAAAGTACAAATCGTTCGTGCATTACAGAGACGTGGCGATGTTGTTGCCATGACCGGTGATGGTGTAAACGATGCACCAGCCCTTAAATTGGCTGATATTGGTATTGCAATGGGTAAAATGGGTACTGATGTGGCAAAAGAAGCTGCTGATATGGTTCTCACGGATGATGATTTCTCTACTATCCTCAATGCAATTGAAGAGGGTAAAGGTATCTTTAACAACATTCAAAACTTTTTGACCTTCCAATTGTCCACTTCTGTTGCTGCTCTTTCTTTGATCGCCTTCTCCACGTTCTTCAAGCTTCCAAACCCATTGAATGCTATGCAAATTCTTTGGATCAATATCTTAATGGATGGTCCACCTGCACAATCTTTGGGGGTTGAACCTGTGGATAGTGAAGTGATGAACAAGCCACCGAGAAAGAGAGGTGCGAAGATTTTGACAGAAGCTGTGTTGAAGAGATTGCTGATGAATGCTGTCTTCGTTATTCTTGGTACTATCTTTGTTTATATTAGAGAGATGGAGGACAACCAAATTACTTCCAGGGACACAACTATGACTTTCACTTGTTTTGTTCTGTTTGATATGTTCAATGCTTTGAGTTGTCGTCATGCAACCAAGTCGGTGTTTGAGCTTGGGTTTACTAACCAGATGTTCAATTTTGCCGTATTGGGTTCTCTAGGAGGACAATTGTGTGCCATTTATGTGCCGTTCTTCCAGCGTATCTTTCAAACTGAAGCACTCTCCCTTGGTGACCTTTTTTTCTTGACAGTTGTGTCAAGTTCTGTATTCATCTTCGATGAAGCCAGAAAGTACTTTGCCAAACCACAACGTGACGCTTACTCCCTTGTGTGAGATGATAGAAACACACATTAAAAAGAAGAAAAAATATAGTTTTCCTTACAATAATCTAGTAGATGAACATTAGTACATTATAGGACATCAAATCGTCTCTGATGCGGCCTTCTGGAGTCTGTTCATGATAGCTAAACCTTCATTAGTTTCGTCAACAGCCTCCACAAAGATAACCTCGACATTCTTTTCATCCAAATCTCTGAGGCACTTGAAAAGATTGCTTGAAATCTCTTCTTTTGTTACACCCATTGATTCCACTAACCCAGGGAATCCTTCACCACGGAAATGCTCTGCAGTTAACAAAGCAACTTGGTTCGTCCGCAGTTGATGCTCTTTAATATATTGTTCAATATTGGACTCTTCCTCAACAAGTACAACTCTTGCTGTTGGAGAGTAATGCTTATACTTCATACCAGGCGTTTTCACTGGCTCGTTTAAATCAGCAACTCTCTTAGCAACACGGACATTCTTCCATGGCTCGCCACCAATGGCCTTGATCTGCTCCAGACTGATACCACCTGGTCTCAATAGCATTGGTGGGTCGCTCAATCCATCGATAACTGTGGATTCAACACCAACTTTTGAAGAACCACCGTCGAGTATCAGAGGGATCTTTCCATGAAGATCGTGATAAACGTGTTCAGCAAGCGTAGGAGAAGGTCTTGTGGATGCATTGGCGGAAGGAGCCGCAACAGGGACATCAGCTAGGTGGATGAGTGCTCTTGCCACTGTGTGCGAGGGTAATCTGACAGCAAATGTGTCCTGCCCTGCTGTAGTATAATGAGACAACTGTGATTCCTTAGTGATCGGTAATAAGATGGTCAAAGGGCCTGGCCAAAAGGCATCCACCAGATTCTTATATATATCTGGAAGGTCCACATGGAAGAATTTTTTCACTTGTTCTTTCGATGAAATGTGTGAGATCAGTGGGTTATCAGCAGGTCTATCCTTTGCTCTGTATATGTTCTTCACTGCTTCGTCGTCAAATGAGTTTCCTCCAAGACCATACACAGTCTCTGAAGGGAAAGCTACAACGTCTGAAGTCTTGGAGAGGATCGCAGCAGCATGTTTCAATGCCTGTTCTGTCTGTGGATCTGTTATTGTGAGTTTGTCACCTTCGAAGGAGATCGATGACGGGTCAACCTTAAGGATTTCAGTATCCTGAGAAGTCATCATGGCTTTCATTTGCGATAAAGTTCTTCTGGCAACGGATCTACTACTTAACATGAACCCTTCTGGAGGCCTTTCTTTTTCTCCGTCTGTGTTTTGGTCTTTCGCACTCGGCCTCGATGAGCTTTCGGAATTTTTTTAGCCCTTTCCAAAAGGGAAGTTTTCGCGACGCGCTAGCCATCAAAAGAGCTTGTTCACGATGGAATTTTAGGTGATAGGAGAGTGATATTCTGTTACCTGATAGTACATTTTTTTCAAATTAAAGTTTAATCGTCATATTCGAATTCTACAATGACCTTTCTGAAATAGCTAGTTATAATTTTGCAATTTTGATGCTTTCTAGTGAAAATTAACTGAAATTTTGCGTTATAAAAATCAATAAGAGGGTAAGCCTCTATTAATCTAAGAATATCTAAATCTCTTATGTGACAAAGAATACTATCTAATTATAAATAGAGAATCATAAAGCATATAAAATCATGCTATTGATTATATTTCGTAACTTGCTGGGCGAAAAGGTGCGGAGCTTTCATCCTTCCAAGTTTCAATCATTACAATATTATGAAAGGGAGGAATCTGATATTTACCCATTGACTCGCGTACTGTGTCAACACAACACTCTTTCTAATGGGAGCTGGGAGTTATGAACACATCGTCTTTTCAAGATCGATGTACCTCTTAAAATGCTATGACTTCGGCCTCTACAAACAGAAGGATGGTCATATTATGGGACCATCTTCTTTTAAACTTGATTCTTCAGAAAAGAAAACCCATAGATTGCAAAGCAGATTATTCTTGGTCCTACGTTACTTGCTTAAGCATATCCGATGTCCTTTCAATACTGTTGCCAATTGAGCTTTGGCCCTCAAATCGAATGGTATATTTATGCGAATGAAGCTTGAATATGCATGTGCCTGTTGTATAAGCATAGGCGAAAATTTGGAGAACCCCGAAACTTCCCGACAGATTCCGTTCAACTAATACCGTAGAGATTTCTTCGGAATGGCGATGTTCGATTCATAGTGAATACTAGTATGAATTGTACCTCAAGAGATTAAAGTAAGGAGAGTGATAAATGAGAGGCATGACAATCAGTTCCAATGAATCGGAGATAACAATCTATGGCACAGTTTTGGCTCCTACTGACAAATGCAGATACAGTTTCATATACAGATGCAGGTGCCTTCAAAAATTTCCCCTACATATGGGCAATGTAAATTTCAACTTCCGTGCCTCAATTCAAATCAACAGCATATATGCCATTCAAGCAACTCAGTTGCCTTACAATCTACAGCCATCTGTTGTTCACATAGGCCTGTATGTGAAGTGAAAATGAATATTGCACATTGTTGTGTGTTCACAAACAAAGATCTCATGTAGAAATAATCGAAATAGAGTGATGACAACACAGTCCATGTGAAGGATTTGTTTAGAGATACTAAAGGAATTGCTACGTATATAGAAAGTTAATAAACATTTCAACTGTCAAAGAGGGATATCAATCAATGTCAAAGTTCAGTGAACATAGTGCAGAAACGAATTCAAAAGGTAGCGAACGATAAGGAAACAAGAAATAACGAAATAAAACTCTGTGTTCAGCGTATGGTATAAGTACCCACAAGAAGGAATAGAGAAGTAACAAAGAAGCAAAACTGAGATGAATCAGATGAATACGACAAGGAACAGTACTATGGTCTTCAACGAGGCAGGCAATAAACCAGTGGCTGAGTTGGCCACCTCAACCGTAGGTGTGGTAGACGAACTCGATCCCAGTGTGGATGTAATGAACGTTGTAGCTGACTCCTTAGAACCAGTCACAGTGACAGTAGCTGCAGTAGCTGGAGTTGGGACAGTGACCTCTGCAACAGTTATAACAACACTTGAGCCGTTGAAGTCAGTAGTTGTGATGATGAACGAAGAAGGAGAAGAGTCTGCAGCAGTGGTTGTCTTTTTAATGACCGCGGCGCCGCCAGATGTGCTGAGAGTGGTTGTATCAGGGGTAACAGCAGGAGTTGCAGTAGCTTCAGGGGCAGTGGAAGGACCAGTAGAACGACCAGTAGCAACTGAAGAAGAATCAAGAAGTGCTGTACAAGGCTCAGTGACAGTCACGGTGTACGTAATACCTTTAGTATCTGTAACAGTCTTGACAGCAGTGGTCACAGCAGGTTGTGGATGACAGCTGACAGAGCTTGTAACAATCTCATAGACCGTGGACCCAGAGACGACTGAGGTCAAAGTTCTGACAGCTCCACAGGACTCAGCAGTAACGACAGTTGTAGATTCCGAAGTTTCAACTAAGGTAACCGCAGTCCAACCAGAACCAGAAGAACAAGTTGTAGTAATAACCTCCATGTGACTGACCGGAACAAGGGTGGTGACAATATCCGTGTGGGTGACATTGAACTCATTAGGGGTGGAAGAAGAGCTGAAAACAGAAGATGTTGGTTCAGCACATAAAGTCTCAATAAGGGTAACCACAGAAGTCGATTCAGTCCATCCAGTAACACTGTTTGAGTTATCATATCCTGGAACAGATCTGAACACAGTAGAAGTGGTCATGTAAAGGACAGTATCAGAGCAGGTAGTCACAGTGGAAGCAGAAAGAGTTATAAATGAGCTAGTAGCTGATGAGCCAGAGGATAAAGTGGAAAAGGTAGTCTTGGACGATAATACTGAAGCGGAAGCCACTGACGAGGCTTCAGCAGAAGTACTCAAAAGAGAAAATTCAGTAGAAGAAACCTCATTGGATGAAGAGTGAGTAGAAAAAGTCTCAGTGGAGGAAGTCTCAGAAGAGGATGGGCCAGATGAAGAGTGAGTTGAAGAAATCTCAGAAGAGGAAGTCTCGGAAGAGGATGGGCCAGATGAAGAGTGAGTTGAAGAAGTCTCAGAAGAGGATGCCAGAGATGAAGAGTGAGTTGAAGAAATCTCAGAAGAGGATGGGCCAGATGAAGAGTGAGTTGAAGAAATCTCAGAAGAGGATGCCCCAGATGAAGAGTGAGTTGAAGAAATCTCAGAAGAGGAAATCTCAGAAGAGGATGGGCCAGATGAAGAGTGAGTTGAAGAAATCTCAGAAGAGGAAGTCTCGGAAGAGGATGGGCCAGATGAAGAGTGAGTTGAAGAAGTCTCAGAAGAGGATGCCAGAGATGAAGAGTGAGTTGAAGAAATCTCAGAAGAGGATGCCCCAGATGAAGAGTGAGTTGAAGAAATCTCAGAAGAGGATGGGCCAGATGAAGAGTGAGTTGAAGAAATCTCAGAAGAGGATGCCCCAGATGAAGAGTGAGTTGAAGAAATCTCAGAAGAGGATGGGCCAGATGAAGAGTGAGTTGAAGAAATCTCAGAAGAGGATGCCCCAGATGAAGAGTGAGTTGAAGAAATCTCAGAAGGGGAAGTCTCACAAGAGGATGGGCCCGATGAAGAGTGAGTAGAAGAGGAAATCTCAGTAGAAGAAATCTCAGAAGACGATGCCTCAGTGAAAGAAATCTTCGAGGACTCGCTTGAACCTGAGATAAAATTTGGACATTCAGAGGCATCACACTGAGTTGGCCATTCGTAACCTGCCCAATCTCTCGAAGACAAACCAGTACTGCCATCAAGCTGATCACATCCGGATGTGTAATCGTATGAATAGTCTAGCCAGAAGTCGGACTCCACATATTTCTTCTGCCAATCCTTACACTCTTGGGTGCAACTCATCTCCTCTGTTGAACACCAGTCGTACTGGACAGTGACTGTAGGCATCTGGACATAACAACCGTCATCTGAAGTAACAGCATCAATTGGAACAGTGGCAACCCAATCATCTGGATCACTGATTTTGTAAATCCCGTCATTTATGGAATAGATATTTGTATGGAATCCATGAGTAATATCCATGATCTTCACCTCCCATAATTTGTCAATACCCATTGTCGGGCGAGACACCTTGAAGCTGAAAGTAACCATGTATCTGATACCAGAAACCCATTCAACGTTAACCACAGAGATATCAGCAGGTAGCCTGTTCTGGTTTACTTTGAAACCCAGAGATGGGCATTCATTGATAACGTAAGAAGAAGGGCATTGAACAGAGCTAGCAGCAACTAGAGCGGGAGCAAATGAGGCAGCTAGGTTAGAAATCTTCATATCTGCACGTCGTTTATGGAAGATGAAATCAATCCATTGAAATTAGTAGTATGATGGGATGGGATGTGATAGCTTTTATTCCAAAGCAAGAGACTGGTCATTCAAAGAAGCCAGCAATTCAGAATTTCACTGTTATGCAAAGGCGAAGCGTAATTCACTACCAATGCCATATTGATCTATAATCCGTATGACGCTGCTCTCTTTTTTTCTGCAAGAGTAACATTGACACACATTGACCCTGTGAGTTAACTTCTAAACTTGTAGATATTTTGGCAGGAGAAGGCACGAGTGTATAGCCGATGCATCGTTATGCAAGTGGATTGAAGCAAATAAATATCCATACCGTTTTTTGATAGTACATCTGCATAGGACAATTCCCGATATAATTACAAGCATGAATGTTGAAAGTCCAGAAGCCCTGGAAGCATCTGTGAGTATTACTACTATTGTGACATTTCAAACATATCGTGTGCTGCTAGCAGAAGAAGTTTCAACAAAATGAGCCCTAAATCTTGAATAGCACTACCATC
Organism: Williopsis saturnus; assembly: GCA_003709245.3. Taxonomy (NCBI): domain Eukaryota; kingdom Fungi; phylum Ascomycota; class Saccharomycetes; order Phaffomycetales; family Wickerhamomycetaceae; genus Williopsis; species Williopsis saturnus. Next base: position 230,945 of record PPNR03000014.1, read on the forward strand.
GACGTCATATGGGGTGATGCCGAATTACTGGGCACACCTTCTCCTCCACAAGTTAACCGTAAAACTGTGAATTCGCGCACACAAGCTTGCCGATCTTTGGTAGCCGTTTAAAGGGCCGCCCACCGAGACTCCATAATCTGTCATTACAGGTGCATCCTGTTGAGATCTTGGGACTTTCAGCGTTCTACCTTGAGGATGAATACTTATTACTTCATATCATCCTTTTGTAAAACAGATATAAAAGTTTTTGAGACAAAGAAAGCAATCCAATTCTGAATCCTGGGCGGACGAAATTACCTGACAGTGAACTCATGGCCTGATAAGATGATGGATTTCCATATTTAGGCCTCCTGTTAACATATCAGTTTCACTTGATAATCGACAACATATTATTTTCAGATCATATGAGCTATATGAAGATGCTTGATAGAAACGGGGGTATGTGCGAAGTCGCAATTAGAGGAGCAATCAACCTGAGTTGAACAAGTTCTAATGATCTACTAAAGCACTGGAAGCCAATCAGTTTGCACGACATATTTACTTTCAAGGCAAATATAAATCGGGTGTGTATGTGAAATCTATGGTTCGACCTCTGAACTTGGAATCATGCCAGATTATTGTATTCTTCTACACACTCCATATGTGTTGAACATCTCTAGCCCAAGGACAATCTCATCAGCGTTGTAACTAGTGAATTGTCGATTTGGATTTTGAAGATACCGTTCATCCAGGTAACGGAAAGAGCCTATGTAAGACGACGTGGCCATCCTGAAACTAATCACGGTAACCAGAATATTCAGATCTCGCCTATTTTAATGCAGGCCATTGGACAAAGAAAGTCTCGGTACTGTATGAATTTCAACTTTCTGCGGGCGTTTAACCTTCTGCAAGTTGGACAAGGAAAATGCAGGTGCACAACAAGGTTGCTCCTGCCAACATGCCCGCACTTTTACACGTTCACCAAATAAAATACGAGAAATTCCACGAACGGTGGAATGTCGCATCGTTAGGAATCTTGGAAAAAAGGCTGATATGTATAGTTTGTGCACAATGACCTTTCAGAGTTTCCTATAATATTGCACAGATTTCATGTCAGTGATAGGCAACATCGAAAAGATTTAAAGACATAGCTTCCCGAATTTGAAGAGGCTTGCGTATATCAGTTCCGCTTAATTAGATATCTCATGAGGATACATTTCTCTTTTTAGAACACTGAAATCGTGCGACATACGATACACCTGCGGTTCTGCCCACCAATATTTCTGTTATTGCCATAAAGAATCTTCTAAAAAGTGCTAAGTAAGTTCCAAAGCCGAATAGAACCGGAATGTGATATAATCAGAATTCCTTCAAGCGACGTATTATTACTAAATCCATATATGAACCTAGAAAGGATCTTCTCTCAGCCAGAAGTGATATGATCAACTTTAAGGACTGTACATTGAACTGTTATATTAGTGTGGGATCATTTATTTAATCTCTAGTACAATAGAGACAGATCTTCCGTAATTTGTCTATTGGATGCGCTATAAGCTATAGAAAAGATTTTATAAGTTTCGGGTAAATGCATACGATTTCACTTGTTAAATTATACGTTGTTTCTCAACGTTGCGAGCTTGTTAGGAACAGCACACAACTTTCCAGATATGCTTAAGCAGAAATGCATAGGTCACTAGAACATGAAGTGTTCGCAGCAAAGCCTTAATTATTTAACCGAGCGAATGTCAGAACCTAATGTTAAAGTCCTGTAAATTATACATGTCCTTTCTGCGGGGCGATCATCATGAGTTCTTCTGAGGTTGTGGATGCCGAAAGAGAATTTCATAGAACTGAATTTTGAACCGCTCAGAACTACAAATCCTATCCATAGAGAAAGCATCATACTTGCAGTTAGATCATAATATAATGAAAGTCAATAGCGTTTAGTTTCACTTGGAAGCAGCAGAGGCACCCTTGCTGGAACCCTTTTTGGCGCCCTCAGCACCACCTGTGATCGCACCAGAAACATACTCAGCAGCATCGTTAAGAGTCTTCTTAGCAGAGTCAAGATATTCGTGAGCTGTATTACCAAGGCCTTTGCCAGTATCGGAAGCTGCCTTCTTACCTTCGTCATGGCCAGACTGGATGGAATCACCAAGTTGTTGAGTAGAAGATTTCGTCTCATCCGGTTGCAAGTTGCGCTGAATCTTGTCAATACCATCAGTTACAGTCTCCTTAGCTTGTTGGCCATAAGACTTTTGATCTTGTGGAGTGATGGCCTCTTCAATTTTATCAGAAAAGTTCTTTCTACCAGTGTCAGACATTGTTGGTTAGCCTTCTTATACTTCTTGCAAGTTTGTTAAAGTAGAAAAGTTAAGTACAAGTATCTTGGGGGTGAAAACTGCTTCTATTTATACTGAGAACTCTACAGAGAGAGGACTTGTAATTATACATAATTGTAATAACGTCATGAGAAAGGCATTGGCAAGCTTGCTATTAGGGGCTGTTTTGTTTGCTCTTTCATAGAGACGTGCAAATTGGCCTCTTACCGAAAGCCTGCGATTTGCTATCATGACTCAAAAGCATTTAGAGAGCACAAGCTTCACAACATCATAGAAACCGAAAATGATTTATATCAATTAGATTCTTGAGATGTGATCCATGCTTTAAAGGAACAAAAAATTGGATTTTACCGTTTCTTTTTTTGCCGATCTGTTACGATTGCTACAACGGAATTCCGCCAACGGGGCGCCGAAGCCGTCTAATGTGGAAAGCAATCAATGACGGTGTCTCGTCATGATGATGATAAGATCTTTGGCGGCTTGTGTTTGGTAGCATAACACTGAGGTGCTGTCTTGATACTTCTTCAAAGAGAACTCTTCGCTGGCACGCATCAGATCAGGGTTTTAGCTACAGATTGATATCGAAGTTTTTGCAACCATTGGTGCTTCCAATTAACAAACTCTCAGGATCTCAATAGCTGTGTAAATTAGACTTTAAAGTATCGCATTGGTCCAATTAGTCTCAGAAAAGGCGGAGCACCTGACCAGAGGTTATAATGACAGATCAAATGATTACTACAGACTAGAACTCGGGGCATTTCAATCCCAATGGGCAATATTGAACAAACAATTCCAAATTTTGATACACTTCCTCTATCGAAGGAACTCAACGTAAGATGGTTCCTCCTTTCCATGGAAGAGTCTTGAATTGCTGATCTGCGAGTGAAAGACATTATCCAGAGTTTGGACTTCTTTCAATGGAACCTATCTAGATGCTTTCAAGGCCAAAACTAGTACGTTAATACTTATAAGCATTGTTGTTGCGGGAAGGTTGGTCAGCAATCAGTGATGTACGATGAGCGGGAAAAGGGAAATGTACACCAATTATGTTCTCCATCAAATCGATAGAGATTGACAAAGGCTCTTTTTTTTCGAATGCCCACCTGCAACAACGATTGCGCTGAGCAGGGTTACAGCTGTAACATCTATTCTGGGATTCACAGAAAAAAGTTGTGCTTCGCAAGTGAGCCATAGCAGGGATAAATTTTTGGCACCTCAATACTCTTCAACTCAAGCACCAAATCATCCACAAGAATGTTGGGTAGGCAAAAGCAAGGTGCCTAATCCCGTCCTTGCCTAGAAATATGCGTCCCGTACCCATAATATTTTTGGCCTTACCTTACTTGTGCGGTTTATGACGTTGTTGGTGGCCAGCAGATCCAGATCAAGAAGACTTGCCCTTACACGAACATCCATTTTAAGGTTGAACTGGCCAGGAAAGTATTCAATACTTTCTCCGATCGGGGGTTAAGACAATATAAGGAGTAACAGTATATTTTGTCCCAGGCGATCACTGTTGGGATATCTGGTACTAGAATCATCTCTAAGATCATTGTTAACAAAACCGATGAATTCGGAAGCAAATTGTTATCTCATGTGTTTCAGCTGACTCTAATGTTTGATTTCTCGAGGGATCATCATTGTCTGAGCATCTCATTGACAAGATCCCAGTGCTCTTGTGGAATTCTTGTCATGAAAAAACGTTGGCGAAAGAATCAAGATAGTCCCTGGGTATACTTTTCCATGCTGTACTTGATAGACGCAGCACACTTTCGTTTTTTGGACTGAAGTGCACCAAATCTGGCACATTCCCCCCATAATCGCGAAATTGCGAAATTTCTTGACAAGTCGTTTCCGCATCGGAAAAATTTGCGCAATTCTGTGGCTTAATAAGGGGTGGCACCCATATACCCTCACAAGGAACATCCACAGAAGCAGATTCTGCGAACAAAGGACCCATCGGGCAGAAAGTGGGGGTGAAGAGAATTAAAGAGAGGCCAAAAGGATGCCAGTACCAGTACGCCGCCCATCGGTGTCATTCCCTTCGAATGAGAGGCTGGAGGATCTGATTGTTTCAACTAATGACAACGATGAAGAACTTAATACTACTACGTCGTCTAATGGAAGACTGAGACTGAACATTGGGCGCAGGTATCTGTCCCATTCCAGAGAGGCCCACAGAAGCATGTACCTGAACAGCAACAATAGTGTGGAGCAGCTTGACCGAGATGAGGATAGGGAGGACCAAGGCTTTTTTGGAGTTATACCAAGTACAGCTGAGATACACCCTGACGACGAAAGTTTCCACGTACCGTCCTCCTTCCTGAGGTATGCACTGGCTCGCAGAAGGCCAGAACAAGGTGCTTCACTGCCAACGGCGATTAATCAGATGGCTACAGACACCGTTGCGATGGACGCTATCACCGCCAACACAGATGACAGCATCTTCAACCATGGTGATGACACTTGTGACAGTCAGAACATAGGGCCATCTATGCTTAATGGGCCTATAAGAAAACGCCTTGATGACTTTATGAGTCGAAGAAGACAAGCCGCTGTCCAATATGATACCCATAGGAAATGGAAGAATTCCAACCGGAAAAAGAGAACATTCAGAGAGGTTATTGGAGAGAAGGAAATTGATCCTTTTGAGAATTTCAAGTTCGATGAGATTAGAGTGTCTTCTAGCTCCTACATGAAAGCTGGTCTTTGTTATAAGTGCACTAGTGACGAGATTAAATTGTCCTTCTTAGATGTTGATCTGTTAAGGAGTCAAGCTCATGGGTTCATCGAGTTCAAGAATGGCCAAGAGTTGAGGAGATGGAAGAAATCATACATGTCAAGAAGCAAAATAGTTGACAATGATTTTACAAATGGGTTGGCATTCCAGGCGAATGTTGTTGATTTCGAGAAGCTTGATCTTCGCTATAAGTCACACTCCTATGATACAATGATTGGGACGCTAGGGGAGGAATTCAGAGATGTGTATGCCCCATCAAGAAAAAGTGTCTACTCTGTGATGTACTCAAATTTCATCAACAAGCAGTTATACAAATGGAGGCTTTTGAAGCCATTTAAGGGAATCTCTGTGGAACAGCACAAATCCATCGCCACCTGTGTGAATTGTTTGGCCATGCTTCAATCGAGGTTTGTTATTATGCACATTTCTACTGATGGCAATGATAACACGGAGTTTCTTATGGCATTAGATAAACATTCAGGCGCCTTGGAGCTTGTCTCATCAGAGTTTAATGCTGATACAGATGTTAGCAGTTTGCGACGTTCAGCGATGGGGATTACGCACAGTTTTGATAAGGTGTTCAAGTTCACACCAGCATCAGCTCGTTACATTTCACCCAGTATATGCATTAGATGAGATCAGTTCACTCTCTCCGGTTTTATTTCTTCCATAGGTTTTTTGGTTCAATAGGATTAATTATGAAAGGGTCATTATATAATAGCACCATACAGGGTTTTCATCGCTATGTACACTTTTTTCATTACTGCGTTATATATCAACATTCGAGGTCTCAGGACCACCCACCAGTTCCATTTCTAGTATCTTTACGTCTCTGTGAGAGCCATTCCTTCTTACACTCTCTATAGGCCTTGAAGTATTCATGACACATGTCTCTGTCAAAGTTATTGGACTCAAGACACTTTATACTCATGTTAGCACTCTCCTGACATGGGTCATAGTATCTTGAAGGGCCCTTTCCCGCAAACTTGGACTTGTGATAAGAAGATGTTGGGTTATCAGGATAGTATTTGTAAGAGTCGACAGGGCCCTTTGTAAAGTCCACCTTGTCCTTCTGTTGGGAGACGTCCGGTGCGGCCCCTTTGTATTCGGCGTCGGCCTTTCTGTTGGACTCTGACATCGCTTTGGCTCCCTTACTCCTCTCTTTTTTTTTGCTTTGGTTGTTTGAAGAAATGCGTAGTTGTTGATGTTTTTCGAGCTCTCGGGAGCTGAAAAATTTCACAGGTGAGCTCAGCAGAACAGGAAATAATTCAGGACAAGAAAGGCGAGATGCAAGGAAAGTGCTCCCGGTGTAAAGTCGAAAATGCTGATGTCCTATCAAGGAAGGAACTGTTCTGCCAGTCATGTTTTATCAGATTTATTAGTGGTAAGCAGAGAAAGCACTTGAATAATGACAAGTACAAAGTCAAGTTTGGAGAGGAGATCACAAGAGAGAAGGTCCTGCTTCCGCTGTCGTTAGGCAAGTGCTCTCTGGTGTTATTGGATATTCTTATAGCACTTTTTGATGAACAAAAGAAGAACCCAAGAGCCAAAATAGGCTTTGAGATCGAGGTAGTTCACATTGATGACTCGAGAGTGAATAAGTACAACAACACCGCCAAAGATTTGATTAATGGAATCAAGTCCTCCTACAATATCGACAACTATCCAATTGAGTTCACTGTTTTGGACATTCAGTCTTTCATCAACAGAGATAATCTGGCTCTAGTGAGACTTCTACCTAGCTTCACAAGCTACATGATTCCGCTGCCCGAGAAGGATTCAACAATAGAAAAGATCTTTGATGGATGCCCCAACCGCGCTTCCAAGCATGATTTACTCAGAGTCATTGTTAATAATATGATCAAAAGCTATGCACTGGCCGCGGGTGCATCATCGATTCTTTGGGGTCATAGTATGTCAACATTGGCGAATGAAGTGATTGCACTCACGGTGAAAGGACGTGGTTCAGAGATTTATTCAAATCTGACTGATGATACTATAACATTGAAGGGAAAGCAAATAAATATTATCCATCCATTGCGTGATTGTTCTGACGGAGAGATTGATAAGTATGTCACAATCAGACATTTGAAGAAGTTTGTTCTACAACCTACTGAGAACGTCAATAAGCTTATGAATAAGCAAAAGACCATCAATGAAGTTGTATCGAACTACTACAAGATGGTGGATGGGGCAGACGATAACATTGTCTCAACAGTGGTGAAGACAGGTGCTAAATTGGATGAGCCAAAAAATTTCGATGACAAGATCTGCTCCATTTGTGACAATAAGATCTATAGCGATCCGATGAACTGGCTCAGAAATATCACCTATAAGGGGAGCAGAGGACCCGAGAGTGAGATAGAGGAGGAGTCATATAAGGAATGGGTGGAAAGTAATAAGAATGCTTTTGAAGAACTTGAAAACAGCGAGGGAGTGGATGTTGATCTTTGTTTCGGATGTGCAGTGACAGTGGGTGGGTTCTCACGTTGTGCTGTTGCCTGGCCGGTGCGACAGAGTGATAAAGGTATACAGGACATTTTGGATGATTACATCATAGATAATGAATGATTAATTTGCTAATAGCTTAATAGGCTAATGGTCGTAGTCGTTCCAGTAGGACGCGGTTCGTAGCCCCGGATGATAACTTTTAGGCGCAACAGCAAATACTATGTATTTATCAAATTGACAATAGACTCTTCACTTAGCTGTAATTTAGTCAGGACAAACGCCAATGTCAAGGTTCATTCCGGAAGGTAAGAGTGATTTAGAGGCACTCAAGCAGACAGAGAGAGAGGCTGCTCGTAAGTTTCAAGATGAGGAAGACGACAAGGAGTCTCTGTCTTTGTATGAGCAGATGAGATTGAACTATCTCGAGAAGGAGCGGGAATACCAGGAGAAAGTGAAAGCAAGAAATCAGCCTTATAAGATCGATCAAAGGGAGCAGCAGTTCTATAAGGGGCTTCAAGATAAGAAAGAAGAGAAAGAGGCTACAAAGAAGAGAGAAATAGAGGAAGGGCTTGCACAGTATGAAATGTGAGTTGATCGTTAAATTCTGGATGATATGATATATTGACACCAATAGGATTAAGAGGCATAAAGCAGCAACAGCCCAGAGCAGTAGTACATCTACGCCAACTGAGGTTACTTCCATTCCATCAAAGATCGTCAAGAAAAAGTTACTGGTCAAACCGAAATCAACGCCAGCTCTGTCTGCAAAGGAAGAGCCAAATGTCGCCATTGCAACAGCACACAGTGATACCAAGAGCACCCTCATAAATGAATACTTATCCTCAGAGTCAGACTCAGATTGAACATGGAGAGGGCATCTATCACAACCAAATGAGGAAATATTCGCGAACGTACAAAGAAAAAGTTCCGTCAACATCGAAATCCTAGAATTGTTCAGTTCAGCTTTGGAAAGGAAAGTGATATCAACAACCCAGATTCTCCAATAATGTTCAGTCTTCTCTCCCGTCCAGTTGCCAAGCTCTCACAATCACTCATAACAAGCACCTCCGTAAGCACACTGTTTGTCAGAACACTCATGAAGTCTCACAAGGGCGCCGCAAAGAGATGGAGAAAAACCTCTAATGGATTCAAGAGAGGCCAAGCTGCTAGAAATCACGGCAATACCGGTTGGAGCTCCAATGTCCTCAAGGGTGACGGTTCTAAGGCAATGAGCACGAAAGAGCAGACCAAGAGACTTAATAAGTTGTTGCCTTATCATTAGAGAGTGATACTTTTTCTACTTGTACATATTACACAGCTTCATCTACAGAATTTATGTAGATCATGATAATGCAAAACAACAGGACATTGTCCTTGAACTTTTTTGGAATTCTATCTATACATTCTAAATTTTCTTCTCAGAAGTCTGAGTATTGTCCTCAGCATATTCAATATCGATCCACTTTTTCGTGATTGGATCCTTCTTGAGTTCGCCAGTTGGAAAGTAATGATAATTGGTCTTCACCGAAATAGCGAATGGCACATTGTCAAATGAAACCAATCTCAACTTACAGTATGTGTTTGTGCCTATAGTTCTCACAACTTTCACAAAATCAGGAACAGTAGGTGTAGCGATGCCATTCACATGGGTAATGAAGTTTGTTGGATTGATACCATACCCTGCGACAGGAGACCCCTTTGGTCTAGCAGTAACATACACCTGCGATGGTAAGTTGAGCATTGCTTGACGAACAGCATGGTGTGGAGCTTGAACAACAACAGCGGACCAAATGGCAATATGATCTGTAGGCTTCACCTCTACAGTTGGGACTTCAATGTCCACCTCCTTCTTACGTCTAACAATTTTGAAGTTTACCACATCTTCTTCGAGGCAGCGGTTGATATCAGTTTGGTCAAATACCTGTTTGCCATTAATGGCCAACACAACGTCACGGTGTTCCAACTCAGGTTTATGTTGATCTTCCGGAACAGCTGATCTGGAAACAGCCATGAATTGGAATCTATCCTTACCAGAGTCTTCCACTTTCTTGATCCATTCATCAGTGACACCCAACACTCTAGCCTGATCCAAGGAGATGGCATAAAACTCAGAGTCCACAATTTTTACACGAGGGATCTCATCTGTGGTCTGCAATTGTTTTATGATATGGTTCACTTCTGTAACGTCAATACCCATCTTATAGATAGCGTCATGGCCCTCACGGTTCTCACCTAGAAATGATAACCAGAATGCTCTAATGGTCCCATCATTGTCCGCAACAACACCAGAACCACATTCGTCACTCAAACTGGTGGTAAGAGAAACGGTCTCCAAATTGGTACCCCTGTAACGTGGAGAATATGAGTTTCTTGGAATGTTCAATGAAGAAATATCAGAGATTTTAGTCTCAGCTGAGACAACTCTGAAGTTATGATTAAATCCGATGAACATACACTTATCACCTCTCTTCAATGGGACATCACTGAAATTTGGGGTTTCAACGTCACCATGGATTAGAGATGGATCGTATTTCACAATGGTAAAGTTATGGGTCGGATGCAAGAAAACCACTGAACCAGGGATAACAAAGGACTCAGCAACTGTGATTTGAATATCGAGACAGTCATGCGGAACGTGCAATCTCGAACACAACAAGTAGCCTTTAGCAGCGTCAATAACAACGCCATATCCTCTTTTTCTCATGGATGGGAAAGAATCCACAGGAACATGGATAAATGTAGTGACAACCATAAATGATTTACTCAATTGGGCACAGCCCGGGTGTTCCACAGGGATATCAACAAATCTGACAGGTTTTGGTTGTGGTGGTACTGGAGGGAGAGGATCACCTAATTCTTGATAATCCCAGAGACCAGTGGTATCGTTTCTGACCGCCAATCTGAAACTGGAGCACCAGTGGCGATCAATATAAATCGTGGCCATAGAGTTCGAATGCATATCAGAGATATGACGGAACGTGATTGGAATTCTCGATCTATCTGGAATAGACTTCATCACTTCTATAAACTGGTCCAAGTCTTCGATATCGACATCGTTAACTGAGTCCAAAATCCAACCGATGGACTCGTTTCTGTTCAAGAAGAAAGATCCTGTCGCATTATTAAGAAAGACACCTTTAACTGGAATGGCATATAGTCTCGCCATTTGATAGCTGAGATTATTGAAACTAGCACCAGCGACCTCAAGGTATCTATCAGGTGTGATAGCATGTAAATCTCCAACAGTACATTTGACAGTGATGTCTTCACCACCTCTTTGTAACGAAAGTTCAATCTCTTTACCCACAGATGAGTCAAGGATATCATCAACAGTGATGAACGTAGAGATATATGTACCGTTAACAGATATCAATGTATCGCCTTCTTGGATCAATCCATCTGCAGGGCCCTTTGGTAAGATCAGTTCTGCACATAGAAGACCAATACTCTTTGGAAACTGTTCACGAGCCCTTCTCTCTGCTTCATCTGTCAAGCCGAAACGACGACATTCATCATAAGGCTTCAAAGTCCATTGCACTTGAATGGTACCTCTTGTGATAAGCTCACCTTCTTGGATACACTTGAGTGCTCTAACGACACGCCATAGTGGGAGGAAAAAATCTGTGGATGCTTCAGTCGAACCACCTGCTTGTAAGGCCACAGCATGGCCGTCGATACTCACAACTGGGGAACCACTAGAACCACCAGAAGCACTAGCTGCGGCCTGAATATATTCTGTGTTGAAGTCATTGTAAGTCAAATCACCGTAAGCGGGAGCATCACGGTCCAATCTGGAGATGAACCCACTCAAGATGGAAAGTTTCTCACCCGCATCGTTACCAACTACTCTGATTTCGCAACCGACTTGAGCCAATTCAGGTCTAAGTTCTAGCGACTTCACATCCATATATTTGATGTCCTTTGGATTGAACTTCAAGAAACCGAAATCGTGAACAGGATCTCTATAGATCGGTATGACATCGACTTCCTCATGATTATCAAATATTACCGAGCCAACGAAGGGACCAGTTCCCACAACGTGTCTGTTTGTGAGGATTATACCACGCTCAGCATCGACAACGAATCCAGTCGCCTCACTTAGTACGGCGGCATCGCAATCAAAATTCGACACCTGGGAGAAATGCACAGCGACAACACACTTGACGACATTATCTATTGTGGTATGCCACTGGTGGCTCTGTCCTTGGGTGTGATGGTCCAAGTAGACGTCTGCCATCTCACTGTCGTTATCACTCTCCGGAAGACTGCCATCTTCCAAAGTGGGCTCACCCAACACGGCGGCACCGTTCAACTTTGGGATTTTGTGTGGTCCACCTGCATCCTCCGTGCTTCTTTTAACCGTCATCACCTGAACTTGTCCACCTTTTTGCACCTGTAGCACCTTTTATGCTTTTGTATTCTAATCTTTCGCCACTTTTTTTTTTCCTGTTGTGGTAAATTTTTGGTTCAGAACCACAGCGTTGAAGGAAGACGACGTCATGATGACGATCATGAAAGCACAGAGATCTGAGGCTGGGGAGGTGTGAGTCTACGGAAATTACATATTACAAGTGTTTCGATGTCTTATTCAAAGTGTTCTCTGTAAGTCATTCTACTCCCAACTCCCTGTGAATGCCCGCCACCCACTCTGCCTGTGCCTCTCTGTTCTCTTTGGAATGGTACATGTATCGCTGTACAAGCATCGTTCCTGAATATGCCATGATATCTTGGTCTATATCATGAACATACTCCTTTTTTAGCTCCTTGAACCATGTATGGTGATCGATCAGGGCCCTGACAATGTCCACGCTGCGTTGGATATCACTTAACGTGAGCCCACCTTTCTGCTCATACAGCATGATCTTCGATACTGAGGCTTTACCGCCCACCTGATCTTTCAAAAGCTTGTGATGTATCACAATGTAGCAATTCAGTACTAACCCAGAGATGAGGATCCATTCATTGGCGACTTTATTACAGTACTTCTGATACGTATCCAGCACATCTTGTACAACCCGCGCACTCAGTTGGAACTTATTGCAGATAGTAGTGATCTGTCTCGAGATAAGGACCTGGATGTTCTTCTCAGCATCGGCCGCATCTATCAATGCAGATGTCAGTGCAGATTGTTGATTCTTCCTTAGGTCTTTGGCAAATAGACTCATGTTTTTAGAGCCAGCTGGACGACCTTTTCCTCTCTTAAAAGGCGATTTAGAAGGTGATTTAGAAGGAGAATCTGAAGGAGACTTCAAAGGTGGTTGACAAGACTGTTCTAACGTACCAGGAGTTCCTATATCTCTTACCCTCTGAGCCTGTGGGGTCTTGAATGGCGAATTGGCCTGTGGAGTAGTAGAGGCGCCTTCCAACTGGGTCATAAACCTTGAAACGAGATCTCTAGCGGACTTTGGGGGCAATGGAATGGCATCCAACGTAGGTGACGCGACATTGAGAGCCTCAACCTGCCTCGTGACTGCAACAGCGGCACATAGATGGTAGCGCGCAATCTCTTCCTGTGGTTTCAAGGGAATCTTCTGCTTCGAGGAAGCGTAGAGCCTCGAAGTCAGCTGGCGCAGGTCTTGTGGTATCGGGCCCAGCAGCTCTGGGGCCACTGCTCGGATGGCACCGTCGATGGCGTTCATTCTCCTATATCCTCCTCCGTTGTCTCTCTCTCTCCGTGCAACAGATCCCAGAGAGGTGGATCACTGCCGTTTCGGTGGGAAAAACCAGAAGAAAAAAGTGTGTTGATTTTGAGCTACCCCTGAACAACAACAACTCAAAGCAAAACAGCACAGAGGGACAGAGAACAGATGCTTAGAACAGTCACTAGAGGAGCTGCAGGATCTCTGAAGAGAACAGTACAGGTCCGTCTCATCTCCAAGGAGGCTGCCGATGTGGTCAAGAGACAAGAGCAGCACGGCGAGTTGCCAAAAGAACTGGTGAGCGGTGCTCCGCAGGAGCTCATTACCGATAGGGTAGTGAGAATCTACCAGGAGAGCAAGCCAGCAACTCAGAGTGGTACTTGGGGCCAGCAGAACTGGAAGATTGACTGGGACGTTCTTGGAAAGGGCAACCGTTGGGAGAATGACCTCATTGGGTACCAGAGTTCTGGTGATTATATGTGAGTATAGGAACGAACCCTCTAGAAGGTATGACGGTGTACTAACCTCCCTGCAGGCAAGGGACTATCATGAAGTTTGATACAAAGGAGGCTGCCATTCGCTTTGCTCAGGGCCAAGGGTGGAACTTTGTTGTCCAGGAGCCCCTGGCCAGAAGATTCAAGCAGAAGGATTACTCCAGAAACTTTTACCACTCTGCTGGTAAGCTCAAGCACGTGAGAACGAAGTGATCTTCTTTTTTGTTGCACGACTATTTATTCACCTATTTATTCTTATTTATTAAACAGAAATTCCCTGCCGAAACTTGTTCCGTAAGCTCTCTCTGTGTGTGTGTGTGTGTGTCCTTGTTAGAACCGCGGCGGTTCTGCGCTGTTGCTGCTGGGAGATGTCGCGAAATGAAAATCATCCACAGAAGAAATAAACAAACAAGAAAAGACACTGGCCATCAGATAAGAACACCGCCACTATCACTGTCACTACTGCTATTTGAGACTTTACTGTACTTCCCAGGGAACACTAGTGATTTTGCGTTGTTGTTTTGATCTTTGGCTTGGAGTTTAAGAGAGGGCTGCAGGTGGAAAGTTGTCAGTTTTTAACAAATGTCTAGAAGGCCATACTTCCCATCCAGCAATCACAGCAGGAGACACCGCGGCGACTCCTATGTCCCTACACGAGATGTGTACCTGCCCTCACCAGATAGGTTTGACCGCCCTGAGAGATCGCGTGACAGGGATCGCTACTTTTCACAGAGAGACACGTATAGCTCTTCAATCCCATCATCTTCGTACAGGACGACGTCTGTGTCCACGTCTCGTCCACTTGACAAATCAGACTCGATCAAATCTTCGTCAGAGGTGACAGCTTCCCCGACGGTGAAGTCAGATTCTGGCAATGATCCATTAAAGTCGTTGGACACGCCACCGACAAGCACAAAGTGGACACCAGAGCATGATGGAGACCCGTCCAAGTGGTCTTCACAGAAACATGTGCTCCAGAATGGGAAGCATGTGGATCCAGAAGCCATATCACTCTTCCATAAACAACCCATACACGCTATTTATGACCCAGATATCAAGAAGGATGAGTCAAAGGGCAAAACAGTCATCTACAAATCATATCCAAAGGATTCACTACCCAAGACTAGAGACCCAAGACCACACTACATGAAATTACAACCACAGCCAAAAAGGCACAAGAAAATGCCTTACAAGTCCTTACCGATACCCAGATTGGTGTACGATAAGAATTCTGTGGGACCACAACCGCCATCAGAGATCATCGTCTCTGGATTGGGAAATATATGGAATGCAACGTATTTAAGGAATCAGATCCTCACATTTGGTGAGATCTTGGAGTATGACAATGTCCTGGACCCGTCAACTGGTATCCCATTGGGAATCATACGTGTCAAGTTTGGTGGCTCTGTCGATAGATCACACAGATCGGCTAAGAAGTGCATCCAAGAGCTCAACAACTCCCATTTCGAAGGCAAGACGATACATGCTATCATAAAGAAAGACGACAAGACGCTCGAAGATGTAAGAACAAAGGAGATTAACAAAAGAATCGGGAGACAGAAAGCTGTTGAAATAAAACCTGCTCTTCCGCCTGCTGCGCCAAAGGCACATATCAATGCTATCGCAAGAAGAGAAGCAATGATGGAGCGGAAACTGGGAATTGCGCAGGAGCCGCCTGTAAGTCAGAAGAAAGCGGTGCCTGAGAGGAAGAGTGAACCATTCAAGATCCCAAAAGAGATCGTGAAGTATCTAAAAAGCCGCCCATTCCTATTCATCGATTCTAAAACAACACAGAACAAAATCACTAAGGAAGATATCAAGAAACACCTTGGATCATATGACTGGACACGAGTATTGGAAGAACCAGCCGGTATATTCATTGTTTTTAACACACAGAATGAATCCAAAAGATGTTTTCATGCTGAGAATGGAAGATGGGTGCGCGCTGTGAAGTTGGAAATCACTTTACAATTACCCGAAAACTGCATTGCTGAGGAAGTGTTGACTGTTGAATACGCTGACCCTCTTGATGAGGCTACGGCACTATTGACAACGGAATTTGAGAATGCTCTTCAGAAGGATATCAGAACCAAAGTCATCGCTCCTGCTGTATTGGAGTTTTTGAGCATTGATAACTTCCCTGATCTCAAGGAAAAGATTCAACCCCCACCTCCACCATTGCCTTTGCATAATGCCCCAATCTTAAAGGAAGACTCTTTCAATTCCATGAAGCCGAAGACGGAGGATGTGGCTGAAGATGTTTTCTCCTTACACAGAACCTTTCCTAAGCTTCCTTCGTTCAAGAAGAAGCCTGATGCTATCAAGAATTTAACGAAGAAGAAGAGAGCACAGAAATTAGAGATATTGCCGCTCAGTTATAAACTGAACTTTGATGACGAAGATGATGATTATGGTAGAGACTCACCGTTGGACACACCACCTGGCGAAACAACACCAGATTTTGTTAAGGGCCCACCACGAAAGAAGGCAAAGAGGGCCAAGGATCCTGTGCTATTCTCATCTTCTGAGGAGGATGAGGATGAGGACGATACCCAAGCTAAAGAATCGATTCCAACGACCCCTGAAGTTCCACAAGTTGATAAAATGGAGCTTGATCAGCAAGAGGTTGATAACGATATTGATATGGATGAAACTGAAGTTGAAGATGAACCAGAAACTCAGGATATCGAAGAGGACTTCAGTGGTGTTGATAAACTCTACCGCCCAACTATTACTGATACTCCAATCACTGTATACGAAGACCCTGAGGGCCAGACTCTTGATTTTGAAGGGATCAAATCAATACTTAAGGATGATGAAGACTTCAAGTTTATGAAAGTTGTGTTGGATACTGTTTCTGACAAACCAATCAAAGGTTCTCTTGAGTATTGGGCTTGGAAGCAGAAGAACATCAGATCTATGAACAAGACTTTAACAGCGGAAAAATTCATATCCAATGTTGAGAACAGCACTGGATCTCAGAGAAGTCAAGGGTATATTAAGATTCCTGATGAAATCAAAGTCGAGTACCTTCCACATAGAAAGAAGGTTCATGACCCACTGGCCACCATCCAAGTTGAGAATGACGATGGAGAGTCATCGAAGGTTCAGAGTTCTCGAGTTAATCGTGCAAATAACAGAAGATTTGCATATGAGGTTAGTAACTTCAACACTGAGAATGAGATCTTGAAGCTGAACCAATTGAACAAGAGAAAGAAACCTGTTTCGTTTGCAAGATCTGCGATTCATAATTGGGGTCTCTATGCTCTTGAGCCTATTGCTGAGAAGGAAATGATCATCGAGTATGTTGGCGAGCGTATTAGACAACAAGTTGCTGATGTTCGTGAGAGGGCGTATTTGAAATCGGGTATCGGCTCTTCTTATCTGTTCAGAATTGACGCTGATACTGTGATTGACGCTACAAAGAAGGGTGGAATCGCTAGATTCATCAATCATTGTTGTGTTCCTAGTTGTACGGCCAAAATCATTAAAGTTGATGGTCAGAAGCGTATTGTGATCTATGCCCTCCGCGACATTGCTGCCAATGAAGAATTGACCTATGATTACAAGTTTGAAAGAGATGAGAATGACAATGAGCGTGTGAGATGTCTTTGTGGTGCGCCGGGATGTAAGGGGTACTTGAACTAATATTCTACAAAAAAAATGTATTATATGAAAGAAAAGAGCATGTTTTTGTAGTTTGTGATCTGTCATCTACGCGATCGATGATGTTAGTCGCGTAAAAAAATTTCGGACCTTTCTTATTAAAGAGACGCAAAAAGACTGGAAGAACGAAGCCATGCGAAGATGTTGCTCATAAGGAGGAGCCAGTTTGTTGGTTCTTTAAGAGCACTTCGATCTGCCCTGAGAATTCGGCATTCTCGGCACAATTCGGTCCAAGTGGGAGCGACCAAGCCTAGTATAGCGATTTTCAAGCTTGATGATCTCCCCACAGAGAAGACCATTCCAGACAAGATCTTAGAGAAACCAGCGTCAGAGACAAGTTTCATGATGTTGAAGGAAAAGACGGTCGAACTTCCACCTATGATGTCCTATATCAGAGATGTTATAAATCGCTATCCTGGGTACGTTGTACTTACACAGGTTGGGTCCTTCTACGAGTTGTACTTTGAGCAGGCATCTGAGATTGCTCCAAAGTTGAAGATGACTCTCACAAGAAGGGAGTTTAAGGATTATGCTATCCCAATGTCAGGATTTCCTGTGGGCCAATTGCCGAGATATATTTCGATGCTGGTGCAAGACATGCAGAGAGGTGTGATCATTGTGGATCAGTATAAGAAAGAAGTTGAGGTTGCAAACGACCCTTTCCAATTTGGCAGGAAAGTGTCTCGCATCATAACTCCAGGAACTCTCATCGATGAACAGTTCCTTGACGAGCATTCCAATAACTATTTGCTCTCTATCAAGTTCCCAGAGAAACTGTTTACAAGGGAGCCGGATCTTGATGCAAAGATTGGCCTCTGCTGGACCGATTTGTCTGTGGGAACATTATACGTTCAAGAAACGCGACTGGAGGATCTCATATCTGTTGTTAACAGAATCCAACCGGCCGAGATTCTTTTTGATGATGATGTACCTCCTCCATGTCTTGAAAGTGGTATATGGTATAAAGAGTTCTCCCATTTTCAACAATATTTCACCAAGCAGGTCCCTTCAAAACGTCACAAGACCCTAGAGGAATTTTTTCATATGTTTGACTACCCAAAGGGTCAACTGAAAAAGAATTTTCAGGATTTCACGGCAAAGGAAGTTTCATCTTTGAGATCTGTCCTGCAATACATTGAAACCCATTTGCCAGAGTCACCGATTAGTCTTGAACTTCCAGAAAAACAATATCCTAAACATATCTTACAGATTGATACCAGGACTTTGGAGGCACTTGAGCTACACAGGTCTATCAGAGATCGATTTGTCAAAGGCTCTTTGTTTTCTTGTGTGAAGAGAACAGTCACATCGGGTGGGTCCAGATTACTTTCACAATGGCTTTCTGCTCCTTCCAGAGACCTGAGAGAGCTTAAAAAAAGACAAAAGATTGTTACAATGTTCTCTAAGAACACCATTTTCTGCCAGAATGTCGTCCAAAAGCTCTCTCAGATCCATGATGTAAACAGGATTGTCCAGAGATTATCTCTTGGAAGAGGTTCTGCACTGGAGCTGATCCACCTGGCGCATTCTATTAAACTGATAGATGAACTGAAGCTGATACTGGAAGAGCAGGCTGGAAGAAATACCGAGTCTAAGCGTGCATTGAAGCCGATACTGGAGAAATTCATACCGAAGACCGAATTGGCTCAAGAGATCTTACAGAACCTTGATGAGGAGGCTATTCTGACAGAAATCAAGAGCGAGGAGCAAGATACACAAGATGACATAAACCCTGCAATATTGGAAAAGAAGAAGCGCAAGCTTGATGGTGCATCTGAGCTGATCTATATTGTTCGTGAAATGGCCTCTCCTGCACTTCAGAAACTTCACAAGAAACTCAAAACTCTCGAAGAAGATAAAATCCGTCTTCAAAGTGATCTCAATGACAGATTGGTTAACAATGGATTTTTCAAAGAGGCAGCTTTAAAAGTTACAGCAGGGTCTGAATACCTGGTCTATATCAGAGGGACAGCTAAGAGTGATTACACAAAGTTGAACGACCTCCTGGGAACTTCAAGCGTTCACTCAAGCGGACGTATGACAAGATGGATAGACTTGAAGGCATGGAGAATACTGGGACAGTCTATTGATAGTGCCGTTTTCAGGATCAAGACCGAAGAACAAAATGTGATTAAGCATTTAAAGAAAAAGGTAATTTCAGATTCTGTTGATCTTCGTCAAATAGCAAAGAGCATGGAATATCTTGACGTATTGAGCTCGTTTGCCGTTTTGGCTATTGAAAAAGACCTTGTTTGTCCTATATTGGATAACTCTTATGAACTGGATATAAAACGAGGAAGACATTTGGTGGTCGAGGAAGGGCTGAAACTGGACCTTAAGAACTTCACACCAAATGACTGCTACATATCAGAAGGGAAGAGTAAGTGGGTAATTACTGGACCAAACATGGGTGGTAAGTCCACCTTCTTGAGGCAGAATGCAATCATTGTCATCCTAGCACAGATGGGATCCTTCGTTCCAGCAGAATCTGCGAGAATTGGTCTTGTCGATAAGATCTTCAGCAGGGTTGGTTATGGAGATGACTTGTTCAATCAGATGAGTACTTTCATGGTGGAGATGGTGGAGACAAACTACATCATGCAAGGTGCAACGAAGAGATCCCTGGCCATTCTGGATGAAGTTGGGAGAGGTACTAGTGGAAGAGAGGGTGTTGCACTTGCTTACGTGACCCTTTTCCATCTGTTGAAAGTGAACAGAAGCAGAGTTCTCTTTGCTACGCACTTTGGGCAGGAGATCTCTTCTCTACTACACAGAGATGAATTGTTGGATCATTTTGTTTTCAAGAGAACCGCAGTTCAAGATGTTGACGATCGGATTGTAATTAAACACGGGCTTCAGGATGGTATAACAGAAAAATCATACGCGATCAATGTCGCACAACTGGCAGGGTATTCTCCTTCACTCGTTAAGAAAGCTTACGAAGTTTTATCCTTCATGGAGAAGAACAACATTCTATAGATATTACATTATACTTCACTGACGTCGTGGTTGATTCCCGTTAGGCTTTTGCATAAACTGTTGCATCATCTGTTGCATCTGTAAGAATTGCTGAAATTGCTGCCACTGCAGTGGATTCAACTGTTGATTCTGGGGAACCATAGGCATCTGGGGATCTCCAGGGAACTGTGGCATTGGACACACCATCTGTGGCGGTGGGTTGAAGTTACCAGGGATTGGGAAACCAGGAATACTCATTGGCTGTGCGCGCATCTGTGATTGATCACGTTCGGATCTGGGCCTGTATCCGAGAATGGACGATGATTGTGCGGGTATGTGCTGTTGCTGTCGTTGCCCGTTTTGTGATGTTTGATAAGGTTGCTGTTGTAGTCTTGAGCGTGGCTGCCAGTTATTTTGCTTCTTCTTTGGAGGAGCAGACTCCGTCTTCTCACCCTCATCATCATTTTCTTTCTTACTTCTCTTCTTTTTCTTAGCTTTTTTTGACTCCATTTCCTTTTCGTCATCTGAAAAATCCTGCTCTTCCTCTGGGAGCTCTTCATCATTCCAATTACTAGCATCTGTACCTTTCATAGCCTTTATGGCATCTGTATACTCAAAATGCGATTTAGGAACGACATAGAACACTTTTTCCATATTCCTCTTCTTAAATCTATCGAGATCCTCTTCACCGTTGAACTTCACACGATACATTGGCTTTGACACAGGGCCAAAAATCTCAAACAAGTAGCCTATGGGAGTTCTGTCTTCAAAGCAAAGAACAGAGCCTTCCATCAAGAACCTGAACTCTCCAGATGTATTACTTTTAATAATGATACTCTTATCCACAAATCCAACAATCTCCCCTATGTGCTGGATTGGTTCGTCGCCCTGAATTTTGAAGTCTTCTGGAAGTTCTTCTGCAGGTTCATCTGTAATTTCATTCTTAGACTTAATTGGTTCATCAGAGATATTGTCCTCTTGTCCTTCATTATCATCCAAGTCTTCTTGTTTGTTTTCATGTTCATCCTCATCTTCTGACTCGTCACTATCACTAGAACTGTCATTACCACTTGAAATAGACTCTTCAGCATTGTCGTCTGCTTCTCCAATCTGAATCTTGTTGCTCTTAGTTTCTGCCTCTTTCAAGATATTTCCAAGGAAGTCGTCTTCCGCGGTGGCTTGTTTTAATATTTCGGCATGGTCCTTGCTTCGAGTTGGTTCTTGCGTGACCTGTTCTTCATCCTTGAGTTCCTCGATAATATTCTGTTGCGTCTTTGGTCCTTCAACCATCTGCTCATGAGTCGAAGTTTCATTAATTACAGTAAGTTTCTCAGACAATTGATCACGGATTTTGTTATGGTTGGCGTGCTGTAGATTAGCCTCTCCAGTCATCGGCTTTTCTAGCATCTTACCTGTCTCAGTCTCGTCCCCAACCTGAATGTCATTGGTCTCAGGAACCTCTACTGTCTCAGACATTAAAATATCTTCGACTTTGCCGTCATTCACACCTTTAAGTCTATCATCAGCGCATGATTGTTCTTCAGTCATAACTAGCCAAACAATTATTTCATCACAAAAGAGTCCCAGCAGAATTGATAGCTTTTCTTCAGACTTTTCGCATGGCTACAAAAAAAAAAAATTCTGCGTGCCCGGAACTGAGCCACTAACGACCTAGCGTTTCAAGACCCTGTAAACTTGACACATTTTAAAGATCCCCGACTAGGAGACTACACAGTGACAATAAAGAAAACAGTAATTTACAATTGAGAATCATGGATATCCGATATCGTATATTAATAATAATGCTGAAACGTTGTTATGATCTGTCACTTGATCATATGGGATAGTTCACTCAGTGATCATGGATGGCTTAAATATATGCACTGAAACTTGGAAACTCATCAAAATTGGCCATGAGGGCTTCAGATGGTTTAGAATCAAAAGAAGGGAGATCATTCATGGAAAGATGTCCATCTATCTCCCATATTCCTGCATTAATGGATGTAAAGTTTCGCATCTGTTGGAGTTCTTGTTCAAAGGGTATTTCTTCAATCAAATTTCTCTTGGTCAATGAAAGCGAAGGACCAACAGTTGAATAACGATTGATATCTCTGGGCCTTGTAATTTCTCTCTGAGACACTCCAAATGGGTTATCAAAAAGATCTGTGAGACCAGGTGTGCTACTAAGAGATGCATTCCCTGGCTCGTCAACTGGGAAATCTGCTAGTTGAAGTTCATCTCCAGGTGAATCTTCATCTATAAATGGGCGAAATGAAGGCACAGAACTGGTAAGCGTCCATGTTGGCTTCTTCTCTGGAATGGCATCAGGGGTAGGATTGAAAGAGATCTCACTGAGTATATTGCGTTGTTCTTGTATCTTTAGTGATTGCACAGATTTAACAGTTGCTGTCTTCTTCTTCGTCGCGCCATTGGAATCCTTTGAATATTTTGGTTTCTTCTGCGATGGTAGCTTTCTTTCTTCTGATTTGTTCTCCTGGGGATGTGGAACAGAAGGCTTGGTCTTCGGCTTTCTTCCTCGCTTCTTCTTGGTCATTTCAGTTTGCAACGGTTCAAGATCCATCTGGTCATTGGCTTCCTTCAAGATCTCAAAAGTGTTCAAGTCGTCCTCCAGCATCTCCCCAAGAGCTTCATGTGAAAACTGGGACATAAAGGGCATGTCCTCGTTGACTTCTGCTGACATGGATTCAGAATAGTTTGATGGTGATCTTCCACGAATGATCAAAGGCGGGGTCTCCCTGAAGGCCAATACGACAAATTCTTCGGGTTTCTTCATGTCTGTGAATCCAACCAACTGGAACAGCAACTTAAACCTTTTGCTGCTCAAAGCAGGCTTCTTATAGTTAATTGAAGCGGAAAACTGTACTCTCTCGTATCTTGCGACTTTGATGATCTTCTCATCTGGGTAATGCTCCAATCCACTGATATCAAAACTTTCATGATCATGTTCATGCCTATCAAAGAAGAAGACCTCATTCAATCGGGCAATCTTATTCGTATTTCTCACATTAGCGGCCTCTTTGATGATATCGTGATCGGGAAGTCTGCTTGGAACAGCTGGATGGACAGGTGGTGTAAACTGTGGTCCACGATCTCTCTTGGCTGTGTGCTGAATCAAGTTTACACTACTACCGTCATCAACGCACTGTGCTACCAAACGGATACCAAAGTACATTATCGTCTGTGTTGAGTCTGGTTCCAGGTCTGAGAAGTGATATCTATCACCAGCAAACTCTTCGAATCTGACGCCTTGGAAAGTGAATGAGCTCACCAGCGTAAAATAGTTTCTCTTATAACCTACCCACTCGTTCTCTATGATCTCAAACCCTCTATCAATTCTTGGAAACAAGAGCGGTTTCACGACTGAACCGTGTGAGTTGAGAATGGTCTTGAGCGAAACAGTGGGTGTGAACTGAGGGCCAACCTTGAACTGTAGGCTTGAGCGGGGTGCTAACTTCCTCTTGACACCTCCTCGACAGAAAGGGTTCAGCATGAATCCGGCCAGAGTACCAGCATGGCGGCGTGCAATCCGATTTGGAGTTCTGTCAGACATGGATCCAAGACAACCTAGATCTTCAGAAGGTGTGTTAGCTCACCATGTGTTGTAGTGAATGCATATGCAGACATCTATTCAACCACAAAAGCAGATATGAAAAGACGTAGTACAAATAAAAGAATTGTGGTATCTCTCTTCATACGGTTATCAACAACAATACGAGGGTAAAGAAATATGGTCTTCGAGGCAGAACGATGCACTAGAGCAATTCAAACCACCACGATTCAATAGGAGCTTCCTTAGTGACAGTGGAAGCAGAAGTGCCAATCACTCTTCCAGGTTTTTGTCGTAAGTGAGAGTCGATAGGCCAATTGCTCTGTGTGTTTGTGTTGTCACTTTTTCTGTTTTTGTGGTTCAAGTTTAGAGCGAAAAGTAAACAAATGCGCCCCCTACCTGAAACTCTAATTAGCCGCCCAGAAACACCCGTACACAATACTTCAGGGCTTTCCCAAATCAGGTAAATTCCGGCTCATCGCACCTCGCAAGTCGGATGTGCCCTCAAATTTTTACTTACTCAAATCTCAAAAGTTAATGGTACAACTTGGTTATAGAACTCACTTTTAAACTGCCTAAAGGAGATGGGAAAGAAAGCGATTGACTCTCGTATCCCAGCACTTATTCGAAATGGTGTGCAGGAGAAGCAGCGTAGCTTCTTCGTCATCGTCGGTGACAAGGCCAGAAACCAACTGCCGAATTTGCACTATTTGATGATGTCTGCAGATCTTAAGATGAACAAGTCTGTGCTATGGGCTTATAAGAACAAATTACTCGGCTTCACCTCCCATAGAAAGAAAAGAGAGTCAAAGATTAAAAAGGAGATCAAGAGAGGTATCCGTGAGGCCAATGAACAAGACCCTTTTGAGTCCTTCATCTCCAACCAACAGATTAGATATGTCTACTATAAGGAAACAGACAAGATTTTGGGTAACACTTATGGTATGTGTATTCTTCAAGATTTTGAAGCATTGACTCCAAATTTGTTGGCCAGGACAATCGAGACTGTTGAAGGTGGTGGTATTGTCGTCTTGCTTTTGAAATCCATGTCCTCTTTAAAGCAGTTGTATACTATGTCGATGGATATCCATTCTCGTTACAGAACAGAGGCCCATGATGACGTTGTTGCTCGTTTCAATGAGAGATTCATCTTGTCTCTTGGTTCCTGTGAAAACTGTCTTGTTGTTGACGATGAGTTAAATGTTCTCCCTCTCTCTGGAGGCAAGAACGTCAAGGCCCTACCTCCAAAGGATGACGATGAGCTGACACCTAAAGCAAAAGAGTTGAAAGAGCTCAAGCAGTCTCTTGAAGATGTCCAACCAGCCGGCTCCCTCGTGGGGTTGGCTAAGACAACCAATCAAGCTCAGGCCATCCTTACTTTCATCGATGCCATCTCCGAAAAGACTTTGAGATCAACTGTTGCCTTGACTGCTGGAAGAGGTCGTGGTAAGTCTGCTGCTCTTGGTATTTCAATTGCTGCTGCTGTCTCTCATGGTTACTCTAACATCTTTGTCACATCTCCCTCCCCGGAGAACTTGAAGACTTTGTTCGAATTCATCTTCAAAGGTTTTGATGCCCTTGGGTTCCAGGAACATCTCGATTATGATATCATCCAATCCACTAACCCATCTTTCAACAAGGCTATTGTCAGGGTTGACATCAAGAGAGAACACAGACAAACTATCCAATATATCTCTCCAACTGATGCACATGTCCTGGGCCAGGCTGAATTGTTGATCATTGATGAAGCTGCAGCAATCCCACTTCCAATTGTTAAGAAACTTCTCGGTCCATACTTGGTGTTCATGGCCTCTACTATCAACGGTTATGAAGGTACCGGTAGATCCTTGTCATTGAAGTTGATTCAACAACTTCGTGAACAGTCCACCACTAACGGCAGAAATGACGAAACTGCTCTCGTTTCTAGAGATAATAAGACAAATGAGCCTGAGGTGATTGGCCGTACTCTCCGTGAGGTCACACTGGACGAACCAATCAGATATGCTCCAGGTGATGCTGTTGAAAAATGGCTGAACAAGCTCCTGTGTTTGGATGTCTCTCTTTCCAAGAACAGATATGGTTCGACTCCAAGTCCTTCATCTTGCAACTTGTTTGTTGTCAACAGAGATACTCTTTTCTCCTACCACCCTGTTTCTGAGAACTTCTTGTCCAAGATGATGGCTCTCTATGTGGCTTCCCATTACAAGAACTCTCCAAACGATTTACAATTAATGAGTGATGCTCCAGCTCATGAACTTTTTGTCTTGTTGCCACCAATCAACGAAAGCGATGGTAGAATCCCAGACCCGCTTTGTGTGGTTCAAATTGCCCTTGAAGGTGAGATCTCAAGAGAGAGTGTGCGTAAGAGTTTGAGTCGTGGTCAGAGAGCCGGCGGTGATTTGATTCCATGGTTGATCTCTCAACAATTCCAAGATGAAGAATTTGCTAGCTTAAGTGGTGCTCGTGTTGTCAGAATCGCTACCAACCCAAACTACTCCAAGATGGGTTACGGTACCAGAGCTCTTGAACTTCTTCGAGATTACTATGAGGGTAAGTTCACTGATATCTCTGAAAACACAAAACCAAGAGAATTTAGCGTGAAAAGAGTTTCTGACTCTGAGCTGGAGAATGCTGACTTACTGAAGGATGAAGTGAAGTTGAGAGATGCTAAGACCTTGCCACCATTGCTTCTGAAACTGTCAGAGAAGCCACCTCATTTTCTTCACTACTTGGGTGTTTCTTACGGTTTGACCGATAAATTGCACAAGTTCTGGAAGAGGAACCAATTTACTCCTGTCTACTTGCGTCAAACTGCTAATGACCTGACGGGTGAGCATACATGTGTGATGATAAACGTTTTGGAGAACAGAGAGAAGAAGTGGTTACAAGAATTTGCTAAAGATTTCCATAAGCGATTCTTGCATCTCCTGTCGTATGACTTCAAGAAGTTCACCGCTTCCAAGGCTTTGAATATCATGGAGAGCGCTAAGGCCGTCGATCACGGCGAAGTTGAACAACTGACTAAGGACCAATTGGATAGCTTGTTCTCACCTTTTGACCTGAAGAGATTGGAATCATATGCCAACAACTTGTTGGATTATCATGTCATTGTGGACTTGCTGCCACCGATCTCTCTCTTGTATTTTTCTGGAAGAATCAATGCTGTGAAGCTCACCGCTATTCAACAGGCCATTTTGCTAGCTATTGGTTTGCAGCATAAGAGTATCGATGATATCCACAAGGAGTTGGATATTGCCTCTAATCAAGCTATCGCCATGTTCTCTAAGATCGTGAGAAAGATCTCTAACCATTTCAGAGAGATTTTGAACAAATCTATTGAGAACACAATGCCGGAGTACAAGGATATTGTTGCTGCAGAGATGGATGGCGGTGAAACCGCTGCCTTTGCTTCTGTTGAAGAGGTAGAAGGTGAGCTATATCAAGATTTGGAAGGTGAAGGTAAAGAAGCTCTTAGAGCATTGAAGGAGAAGCAAAGGGAGTTGATCAACTCTTTGAACTTGGACAAATATAACATTGAGGACAAGGATATTGAGATGAACGAAAAGGAGTTGGCCAAGGCTGCAAAAACGGGTAAGGTCATTGCTTTGAAGAACAAACATAATAAGAGAAAGCAAGAGAGTGCTTCTGAGATTTACGAAGAGGAGATGAAAGCTGCTAAGAAGCCTAAAAAGGGTTCGAAATCTAAAAAATAGATTTAGAAAAAGTTTGTAATGGATTGAGTTTATAGTGCATTCTGTAGCTTATTGATGATGAACCGGCAAACGGTGTTGAGAGCATCGTTCAAGTTTGTTCCATCATCATTATTTATTGCCAAAATGTCGAATTCTTCGAGCTTTGATTGATCCAGATCAGATTCGACATCTCCATTTGTAAAAAGATGCCCATGAGATTCGGCGTACGCTGGATAGACAATGTCGTCAAAGTAGTTTGGAGGGTCCACCCACAAAGAATCTGCGGTTTGATAACCTGATCTATTGTACCTTCTAGTCTTCAAAGTTTCATATGAGCTTCTCACAAAGACTCTTAGATCGAATAGCCTAATGATTTCTGGGTCATGAAATAGCATGAATCCATCAATAAGGATGAGCTTTCTGTCTTGTAACAAAGGTTGAAGTTGTTTCTGGAGAGTAGATATCACCGACTGGGGAACACTTGAGAGATCTTGGTCTTTCGTATCGCTTTCATAACGAGAAACGTTGTTGGAGATGTCACCAACCCTCTTCAAATGTTTCAACTCTTCTACAAATTCATCAAAGTTCAGAGCTTCAACGCAGTCCCAGTTCTCCAATCCGGTCTTCGGGTCGATTGGGATGTCCTTATCATTCTTAGAGCTGTTAATATAGTACGTAGTGGTGTTTTTGGAAAGCTCAGACTCACCTTGAAGAAGTCATCTTGATGCAACAGATAAGAGTCTGGGACGATTCTATGAAGAAGTTTTGCTATTGTCTTTGGATCACTTCCGTTAGTAATTATGCTTGCTGATTAGAGAAGGAGTCTATTACAGTTTTCCCACTTGAAGAAGCGCCACCTATGGCTACCAACAGCGTTTTCATTTTGATCCCGGTGTTGGGGTGGTACTTGCTAGAAATTGGGCGATCAGATAAAGAAATTACTTCCACCGACGACTACAATCAACATCAAAGAATGGCCGAGCCTATTAACGCCAACCCCACTGTGCTCGATGAGACGTCATTGCCTACGCGTGCTGTGGATAAGACGGAGGGAGCCCTGAGCTCCAATCTGCAGGAGCTGCTGTCATTGGCCATCGACGAGAGTGATACGGAATCAGTGAACACGACGCTCCCCGACGAAGAATACGAGGATGCTATTGACCCCCAGGAGATCTTTGATCTCATAGCACACATCTCCGACCCTGAGCACCCTTTGACTCTTGGCCAGCTCGCTGTGGTTAACCTCAGCGATATCAAAGTGATCGACTCAGGAAACAAGGATGACATGGCTGAAGTCGTGATCAAGATCACTCCTACTATCACCCACTGTTCACTTGCCACTCTTATAGGACTGGGAATCAGAGTCAGACTAGAGAGATGCCTGCCTGTGCGGTTTAGGATCACAATCTTGTTGAAAGAAGGTAGTCATCAGAGTGAGAACCAAGTTAATAAGCAACTGAATGATAAGGAGAGAGTTGCTGCCGCCTGTGAGAATGACCAACTACTGAATGTGATCTCTAAGATGCTTGCAACATGTAAGTAGCTGACCACGAATAAAAGGATGTTTTTAAAATGAAATGCCCCACGTGGGTTTCGAACTAGTGATATCTCGGGAAGTGGGCCGTGTAAGCGTCCAAAGAAACGTTCCGAAGTCCAACGAAAGAAGCAAAACAGAACTATTCATGAAGACGAACCAATCCCCCTTTGAGAGCCCGATTAAGTAAAAGATGGGTTACTTCTTACCATATGAGTCACTTCCTCACTTAAAGGAGTACAGGTATGCCCTTTTCAGCCTCATTGTAATTTGAGATCCGTATTCTAATAACTGCCAACAGGTACCAAAGTGAAGACAGATCTCTAACAGCCAAATATGTACTTAGGCCATTTTGGATCCAGTTTGAGCGTATTTTCCCAATGTGGATGGCGTAAGTGATTTCTCTGTGATCACATATTTCATACTAACACTATGCTAGTCCAAATGTTGTCACGTTATTAGGACTTGTGTTCATTCTCATCAATCTCATCACAGTGTTCTACTATGATCCCTACTTGGTGAGCAGCCAACCTCGTTGGGCTTACTTCAGTTATTCTCTTGGTCTTTTTCTTTACCAGACTTTTGATGCCTGCGATGGAATCCATGCGTATGTTGTCTCGAATCTCAACCTCCTACATGTAATACTAACCAAATGCTTAGCCGTCGTACTGGTCAAAGTGGTCCTCTAGGTGAATTATTCGATCACTGTGTCGATGCTGTTAACACCACGCTCTCTGCCATCATTTTTGCATCTGCAATTGGGCTTGGTTATTCTTGGATACTTGTGATCACTCAATTTGGTTGCTTGATGAACTTTTACTTGAGCACCTGGGAAGAGTTTCACACCCATAAGCTCTTCCTTTCTGAGTTTTCTGGTCCTGTTGAAGGTATATTGATGATCATTGCAATCTTTACAACTACCGGTGTCGTTGGTCCTGATCTTTGGTCTTTGGAGTTGGTTCAGGTTGATCTTTCATTTATTGGGTTGGATCCTGAGTTCAAGATCACTTCAACTGTTGCCTTCATCATTTTCAGTGCAGTCAGTCTCTACTTCAACATTGAGAGTGCAAGAAGAAACGTTGATAACTACTACGGTGACGCTAGAGCCTCTCTCCAAGCCTATATAGGATTGATTCCTTTCTTCGTCTACTATGCTACTGTTTTCGCTTGGTTATTCTATAATCCCATAATTGTTGAGCAATTCTTGTTACCATTTATACTGACGATTGGATTGACACTGGCATTCCATGTGGGAAGAATTATCATTGGTCATTTGACAAAGCAATCGTTCCCATACACTACGCCATCTTCATTTATCCCATTGGTTCAATTCTTGATATTTTTGCTCTTGACCCCATTGGGTTACGATGCTAGCTCACTCACTGGTTCTCTCATCTGGACCGGTTTAGGATTAAGTTTGGGGTTGCATGCCATGTTCATTACGGAGATCATTTACGAAATCACAACGTATTTGGACATCTATGCCTTGAGCATCAAATATCCAAAGAAGGAGTGATCAACTACACATCAATAGTTAGATCAAATGATATAGATAGATAGAAAAAGGAAGGTGGAGATATATACAAAACATCTTGTCGCCGATGTAGGGATGAAGAGATTCATTTCATGTCATTTCAAAAATCTTTTGTGGATTCGCCAATTTAAGCAGTACCTGGGGCAGCAGCTTGTCCTTCACCAGAAGCAAGGATGTCGTTAGCACCTTGTTGGAGCTTGAACTCCTTCTCCAACTCCATAAGTTGTTGTTCAGCGAGGATGGAAAGGGACAATGGCACACCCAAAAGTAAAGCAGATGTGGTGAGGACCCAAGTGAGGTTACCAACCTTGGAGACAGCAGAGTACACAGTGCTGTAAGCAGCGGAGACGACGTTACTAACTTGGTCTCTTTGCTTCGGTGGGACAATATCCTTCAAGGCAACGATTCTCTCGTAGATGGTTTCATCTTCGTCGAAGTAATCGTCGTCATCCTCCTCTTCGGATTCGTCGTCAATGATAGGAGCGTTGGCATCGGCCTTTTGCTCCTGCAACTGGATCTCTTGCTCATCCTCGACCTGTGTAAGTTTAACCATCTTTTATTATCTGTGCTATCTGTTCTGTTCAGCGTTGGTTGTTCCTCTTTCTTCGATTGCCGACGTTGCGAAGTGAAAAAAATCACGAAAGGGTTATGCAGCCCGCGGCAGTTTTCGCTTACCTCAACCATGACTAATCAGTGGGTTACTTAACCTTTTTGGTCTGAGACTTTTTGTGTCAAAGTTCCTTCCTTCATACAAAAGAAGAAGAAGACGAAGACAAAGACGAAAACCATTCGCAGTGAGCGATGATCAATGAGTTCACTTAGTCACTGGCTCAGGAAGAGTGTATCACTTTATACAACGCATCACCACTCGGATGTATCATTGGACCTCTCTTACATCACAGAGAGGATCATCGTGTGTTCTTGTCCAACTTCAAACTCCAGGAAGAGTCTCTACAGGAACTCAATCGAAGATTTGGTGCATTACTTGGATGTAAAGCATAAGGGGCACTGGAAAATATGGAATCTTCGTGAGGAGTTCAACGATGAATATGACTTGGAGGATCCCTTGTTGCGGAATAGGCTTTCCTATGTCCCCTGGCCTGACCATCAATCGCCACCTTTCCTGTTGTTGCAAACGATAATTGACTCTATAGGGGAATACATCGGGCAGAATCCTCTCAATTTGACTGTTATACACTGTAAGTTGGGTAAAGGACGCTCAGGACTCGTTGCAATAGGTGTTTTGATGGTGATTTTTGGGTATTCCTTACAAGAAGCGGATGTGTTGTTCACCGAGAAAAGAATGAGAAGTGGGTTTGGCTCTGGCCTTTCGATTAAAAGCCAAAGGCGGTTTGCCCAGTACTTGGATCTCATGAAGCTCTGTCCTTATGTCAATGACATCAAGGTTGATATCCAAACTATTCGCATTGTGGGTGCTCTTTTTGACTCTATGGATACACTGGTCGAGATCTCAATATCACCTTTGAATGGCGATGAACCCATCTTGGTTGGAATTGACCGTCTACAAGACATTGGGAATCATGTCATTGTGCGACTTGGGAACTTATCACTCCCCCCTGATATCAAGATTGTTGTACGGAACAGGCTATCTCACAGGATGAACCTCTCTTCTTCGATGGCCTATATGTGTTTCAATATGTATTGGGAGTATAAAGCACAGGGGTTGGATATCCAAAAAGGTTCTCCCATTGTCACAACTTGTTCATGGGACGATATGGATGGATTCAAAGGCTCTGCTAAGAAAGGATTGAGACTATTTGATAGTTTTGAAATCTACTGGACCTGCCTATAACCAGAATATATATTATCGTATATTCAACCGCCTTTTCTCTCATTCTCCATCTTAAGCCAAACACCATCAACTATCTTCTTCACCAGCTGTGCCGCCCCATCTTCATCATCGTCAAGACTCTTGATGGAGTCTATCCTATATGGAGGGTCAATCTTCACCTCTTCCAGCACGACAATAGAGTTCCCGCTCCATCTCACTTTTGGCATGGTCTTGTAAACAGCGTTGAAGATCGTTTGTCCTTCCTTGGAAGCCTTTGAGTTTCGCGTCTTCTTGATCAATTCGTAGTTCTCTTTGTTTCTCTGTATGATGGTTGGCAGTTGCTTGGGATCAACATGGTGGATCTGCGCCACAGAGTCCTCATTAACCGTCTTGGAGAGCACCGTTAGTTCTTTGATCTGTGAGGTTCTAAAGAACTTGTAGTTGTATGAGTTCCCTGTCACTGACTGCGTTGATACCTGAAGCACAAGAGTTCCTGGCTGCGTGACGAAAGAGAATACAGAGCCTGTGAACTCTTCCCCCAGTGCATTTGTGACTTTGATGCTAAAATTCGGTTAGTTCAATATGATCCTTCAGTATTACAGGGTATCCTCCACCTACTTCAACCCAACGATGCTCTTCAAAGTCTTCAACGCATCCACGGAGCCCATTCTTTGCGTTCCCTGTTTTTTGCTCAGAGTGGAAAGTCGTTCGAAGATGTTTTGATTTCGCACTTTGTTTTCGCTTAAGGCGCAAAATAAATCAGATCAAATCAGCTTAGGACCACCGGTATAAATTCCCACCCAGTTGGTATGTCCAAGCTCTCGAAAGAGGCAGAGCTCTTTGAGAAGGCCAACATAGTGGACATCGGGATCCAGCCAAATGAGTTCAGCCCTCATGGCATTCATCAGGCGATGGAATCGCTCTCCGTGGATGATGGTAACTGTGGTGAGAGCGCCCTACGGGAGAATAGCGATGAAGGCTTAGAGACTTTAAACATAGATGAGGTGGAGGCTGTTGATCATGCCGTAGAGGAAGGCCTCGTGGATAACAATTTGATCGTTGATGAGGATTACAGGAACTCTTTGAGAGAGCGAGCAAATCAGTTCATGGCCCATGACGGGAACAGCGTGAATACGAACTCCTTCCCTGCGGTTCCTAAACCCAAAGTGGATTATACGTTTTCAGATGAGATAAGTGTTAGGAGGGAATTAGACGAGTGGTTCTCATCAAATGAGATTGAACTACTGCCCAGCTATTATTATGCCTTCAGAGCTACATATGGAGATGTGACATTCAATGGCATGAGCGTCGATGAGAAAGAGTCCATGACGGAAAAGCTTATCGATGGTTTGAACTCCAAAACTTACCACAGTGCTCTTCAACAACTTACATATATCTCCCTCGGTTCATTCGAACAGAACAAGCTCATGTTTGAAGAACAGGTACACAACATCAAACGCAACACACTGTTTCTTGTGAGATATGGTGTTGTGCAGAGGATTGTTCCGCTACTGAAGAGCACATTTACACTATCCTCAACTATTCGGTTTGGTCTCTCGTTGGTTTCGAAGTCGTTATTCAACTGTTGCACAATCCTTTATGTGACTCTATTGGTGTATCTCGATAATGAATGCGAGGATGAAGAAGTCACAGAACTGAAGAATATCCTCGATGAAAATGAATTATTACGCTTCTTGATCCAGTGTATTGATGACTGGAGATGGAACTCCAGAAATGGTATGAGAATTAGAAATATTATTATGCTTTTGGCGAAATCTATTAATTTCCAGATTGGTGGGTTTTCCCATCGTCAAAAGGCAAAAGAATTCATCTGCCAAAGGCTGGATATTAAAAATGATGAGGACCAAAAAGAGCTTACTGCCTCCCCTATCGACTTCCACGTTTTTAGAGAGGAAATCTTGATGCGTTATCCCAGCTATGTTCCACCGCCATCAAGACTTCCAGGAGATTTCGAAAACCCTTCATCACTCTCTCAGTTCATCACCATACCAAGAACCCAACAAGCATTGAAGCAGATCACCAACTACGACACTCCGCCTTTGGAGATACACATCGCTACTCCTGTCCCATCACCCTCGCCGCCCTCAAGTCCTTCGAATCGTACTACAAAAGCCAAACGATTTTTCCGGGCTCATGATGGTTATCCTTTCATATTTCCAGTCCAAAATGAGAAAGAGGTTATACCCAAGAGCGTCAAGGAAGCTTCTGAGCTCTTCGCAACCAGGGTTAGAGAAAAACTAAGTCTCAAACAACTATGGTCTGAAAGAAACCTCTTCGTTCAGCAAGAAAGAGGGTGGGTTGAACCAATAGACCCTCAAATTGATGAGTTTGACTATTGTCAATGGGATGCTGATGTACATGGAAAGGAGTTGAACTCTTTGAAAAGAGTGGAGGCTCTTTACAAGGGTTCGTTGAGTCACCTTTCTTCATTAGTCCATGTGCTTGTACAAATAATTGTGAGCTCTCGAGGTTCTTTGACTGAACTTCTGAACATTTCTGGTCTTGATGGATCGGAGAGATCCATCTTAAGAACAAAAGAGGTATTAGTTAAGAACGCAACCCACATCTTGCATTTGCTATTAAGATGGTTCAAAACGACACACGTCTTGAAGTTTGAGTACTTAAGCAGCCTGATCTATGATGCTAACTTCTTTACCATCGTGATGCAATACCTCAATACCATTGACACTAATCTTTTGAATCGCATCAATCTTCGTGCTGTTTATGACCAAGAAGTGTCATTTTGGGCTGATAACCCTGAACAGGGAAAGATTGATGAGAATTTCTGTTTCTCTTTAGTTAATCTTCTTGAGATCACGGCGATGATTTGTCAGAGAAAAACCCAACGCATTCTTTCTATAAGTGAACTCAACCCTGCTCCTGTTTTGAAGAACATCCTTGCATTACAAAACGGCTACTTTTGGTCTCCTGCTCTGAAGATTGTGAAACAAATCACATCTTTTAATGGTAAAAAATGGAAGGCTAACAACATGGACCTTATATCGATGGTATATCTATATAGCAAGCTTGATCTCAAAGATAACTGGCTGTCAGGAAGAGATATTAACGGAGAGATTGCAGATGCATATGGTCAAGAGATTGCACTTCGTGCACTGGTCCAGTTCTACAACTCCAGAAAGTATATCACCACAATGAATGAGATGGGCTATGAGAAGAAGGTTGGTGACTTCTTTACAAGAGAGATCGATTTGATATCTAATGACCTCTAGAGTCTGCGGATCGAAGTGCAATGGCTAATAATTTAATGTTTGCGTATTTTCTATGATTTCCTAATTAGGAAACCTACAACTTTGTTTACAATTTAGATCTTACTCGCGTAACCCCATCAAATCACATCGAAACATTCACCAAATAAAAAGGAAGGAAACGCCGAAAAGAAGGACCGGAAGATAATGTCAAAAGACTCCAGTCGTCTCATGAAGATATATCTTCACCGGTTAGTGAAGACGCTCGTACCAGCAGACCTTGGTGAAGAGTATGTGGACACGGTATTTCAAGAACTCTTGCACCATATTGAACAGAGCTCTAATCACAGAAGCAACTATGATATTAGAGGACTGTTATCAGACATGAAACCCGAAATATCTTCAAGTACATTTCCGCAAGTGGAGAAGGTCATAGAACAGCTCTTAAGGCTTAAAGGTCCAAATACTGTGGCACAATATCTTGTCCTTATAAGCGGGTTGATGGAAAGCCGTCCAGTGAATAGAGATTCTGAGTCCGATAGGAGAAGCTTTGTTGACGATACTAGATCTCTGTCTAACTATGGTCACACAGTGGACTCGTTTGAGAATACAAATATTGAGAGATTTTCGGATAGAAGATCAGTTTACTCTACGACATTGAATGAGCCAAGGAGTCTCACAATGGAAGACATGCTTATACCATACCTTGAAGGACAGGTTCCAGAGAGAGAGATTCTGAGCTATTTGTCGTATACCATGATGGGAACAACGTCAGACCTTTTGCCTTTGAACGATGGAATGGTGGCCCTTCCGAATAACATGAGCAATGGACTAAGCGGATTGTTACATCTCACGCTTGAATCTGGTCTCATTTATCAGATACTTTCAAAACTCACAGATAAACTGAAGAGTAAAAATGTTTCACAGGTTCACGTTGCTCTGGCGAGCTTTATTTCAGATCAGTTGTCAGAATATGTTCAACTCGTGAATGACCTTTCCACAAAACAAAACTTCACATTGAAATCTATCTATGCTGATGTATCTGATTCATTGGTGAAGCTTAGATTCCTTTATTTTGTGTTCAAGAGGTCATCTTTATTACCGTCATATGATGTCCTATCCTTCGTCTATACATATCATGAACATGGAGACTTCGTGATACAGACTTGTGCTAGGGGAATGTTGGATTATCTGCTGGAGCCGTTCTTAAACTCACTTTCCGAATGGGTTGTCAACGGTCAGCTTGGAAATTCTTCAGGATTTTTCTTAAGCCATACAAAGTCCATTTCACTCACACTTGATAACTTTATGGATATCAAATTCTATCCTGAAAGAGTGCCATCCTTCATTGACTCAGAGCTCAGTAAGAAAATTTACACAATTGGCATCACTAATGTTTTCTTGAAGTTCCAATGTAAAGAGACCAGATGGTCGAACGACTTCGCACAAAAGACGGGCTTCTTCTTGCAAAATATAAGGTCGAATAGTAATTCATTTATCAAGGAGTCCAGATTTCACACTTTCATAGCCAATACTTATGACGAAATCTTGAACTATTTGACCTTTACGTTACATAACAAATTCCATCTAATGAAAACTATGCATGCCCTGTGTGATTACTTGCTGATGTCAAGGGGGGATTTTATCCAATGTCTTCTCGAGAAAGCATCTGACTTATTGAATGAACCTTCGAGCTCCCTCACTGGCCATCAGCTGACAAGACTGCTACAGGAGTCTGTTCTTCATACCACTTCAAGATATGATTTAAACCAATCCGATGATAATTTGATCTTGAGCAATTTGGATGCTAGACTCTTGGACATTGGCCATGGTAATATTGGGTGGGATGTGTTTACATTGGATTACCGTGTTGATCCGCCTTTGAACTACCTACTCAATGATCAGTCAAATCAATATAAGAAGGAGTACCTCAGAGTATTCAACCACTTGTGGAAGATAAAAAGGTTAAGACAGTTGTTTGGAGATGAATGGAAGAACGCAAAGAAGATTCGCATCCGAGAGAGAAGATTCACGAGGATCAGGCTGATTCATAACTTCATTCAAGGATTTGTTCAGTCAATTGAAGGCTTCACCTTCTATGAAATAGTTGACAAATCCCGCACCAAACTCAGTGCGATGTTCGAACAGTCTAATGGTAAAAATGTTCACCAGGTCACAAGTACTAAACTTAAGATTTCTCCCAAAGTTCTAAAACCATCTCTTGATTTCTTAAAGAGAATCAATGGTATTGATAAATCTTTCAGCAAGCTAGATAACGAATTCCTCGAGCTTCCAATAAGCGAAATTCAGTCTATACACTCAGAGTTCCTTCTTTCCATCACGAAGCACAAATTGATGGATGGCTCAAGCAGTGAAAGTAGAGGCAAGGTTTCCAATAAGTTCTACATCAATCAGATTAACAGTTTGATTAACATTGCCTTCAGGTTCGTGGTCTCTGAAAGGGAAATCACTCAGATCATGACAGAAGGAAACTCATCTTACAGAAATGATAACGATCAGGCACGCATGGATGTCATCTGTGACAATTTGCTGATGTTGTTTAACGAGTTCAACGAAAACTTGAAGACACTCGTTGCCGACTTGAATAATGATGGCGACCTTCAGCTCCGGTACTTGGGTGTCTCTTTGAACCAGTAATGAATTTACGAGAATGTTCTTTGTTCCCAGTTGCCTTGTAGATGTAGTGATGTCTCTTATCTCTAGGGCAGGTAGGCTTATC
The DNA here is from genome assembly GCA_003709245.3 of Williopsis saturnus. Lineage (NCBI taxonomy): Eukaryota > Fungi > Ascomycota > Saccharomycetes > Phaffomycetales > Wickerhamomycetaceae > Williopsis > Williopsis saturnus. The sequence continues at coordinate 269,301 of PPNR03000014.1, forward strand.
GGTTCCCGATTGGGGACTGCGAATGTTTCCAGCAAGAAAAAAAAAACTCTCAGCCCTGACAGCTTAGCATTAACATTTTGTCGAATACAACTATAGAAGGGGGGTACAGAGAATTGATAGACCTGACTGGTAAGACCGAGTATATTAGCATTGGGTTGAAAATTTACTTTTAAGCCAGACGTTGGAAACCATAACACTGAATTTGCATAATGGTGCAGGACGTTGAAGCGCAGACACAAGTTCCTTCTGCAGAGCCATCTTATTTGAGTGAGAGCTCTCAGAGCTCAGAGAGCTTACGATCCTCACTGTCCTCGTCGTCAAACTCCGGATCAGATATAGAGGATGTTGGTGTGAGGGCCTTGCATCATGAAGATACAACTCCCAAGGTTAGGCGGATAAGGAGTCTTCGAGATCAAATTCTTGATGATAACCAGTCGATCCTCAAGGAAGAGAATCTGGCCAAAGTTGATCTTGATAGACATCTACATCGTGAGTTCTCCATTGAAGATGCTCTTCAGCTCAAGAAACATCGTTCGGTTACTTCTGTGAAGCTTGAAGATCTGCCGGAAAGGCAAAGAAGATTGTCCACTGTGGAAAGAGTCTATACCAACTTATCCACGGGTACAGTTGATCTCCCTCCCGATGGTGGCTATGGTTGGGTCTGCTGTTTGTGTGCACTTTTGATCTTGTTCTCCACATGGGGTAACAATAGTGCCTTTGGGGTTTACCTAGCATATTACATCGATAACGATGTGTTTCCAGGTGCTACAAGAATCGACTTTGCCTGGATTGCTGGTCTGCTTGTGTTTCTAGCCCAGGTTTTTGCACCATTTGCGATCATATCTGAACGTATGGTCGGGTTTAAGCTCACTATGTCCATAGCCTGTGCGTTCCATTTCCTTGGTTACATGTTGGCCTCCTTTGCCACCAAGCTATGGCAGCTGTACTTGTGCCAAAGTGTTATTGTTGGTATCTCGTACTCATTCCTCTTCGTTCCTGCCTGCACAATCATTCCAAACTGGTTTTTGAAGAGAAGAGCTATTGCATCGGGTATTCTTTGTTCTGGTACAGGTCTCGGTGGTATGGTGTATTCACTGTCAATCAATGCGATGATTCAAAGAACAGGTGATCAACGCTGGTCACTAAGAATGGTTGCTATCGTCACAACGATCACCATGGCTGTATCAATCTTCTTCATTAAGAAGAGAAACCAACCACCTAGACAAAAAATCAACACAAAGAATTTTATAGCGAATTTGGGAGACATGTTCAGCCGCAAGATTCTCAAAGCTCCACAGCTCTGGTATATTACGATGTGGTTCTCCTTCGCTCTTCTGGGATATAATATGACTCTTTTTTCCTTTGCGTCATCTGCAACAGCTCTTGGGCTCAGTCAGCACCAAGCGTCAGTACTCACTGCTCTAGTAAATGCAGCCCAGGCTATCGGGAGACCCACAATTGGTGTGGTTGCAGACTCTTTTGTCGGAAGGGTTAACTACTCGATGGTGTTAAATCTGGTTGTTATCGTCCTGATATTCGCCTATTGGTTGGCAGCAAGGTCATTTGGTGCTTTAATCGGATGTGGGCTCTGTTTAGGGTTCACCCTGGGTGTGGGTAACGTCATGAACTCCGTTCTGATTGCAGATGCTTTCAATGTCGAGGATTTTGCAGCAGCATGGTCCATTCTTAATATGGTTATGGCCTTCTTTGTCCTTTTTGTGGAGGTCATTGCACTTTCCTTACGGGATAACTCCCTGGATAATCCTTTCCTCTATGCGCAAGTATTTGCCGGGTGCACTTTTATTGTGGCCTTTTTGTTCTTGATTCCTTTGAGAGAGTGGCATATCAGGATCCTTTTGACCAAAAGACAAGATGAAACCAATTCTGAACTTCAGGCAATATCTAACAAGGAGATATCCTCAATCCCTATTGAAAAGAACGATCTGGAAAACTTGAAGATGAAAAGCACAAATTATAACATGCTTCTTGCAAGGACACCTCATGGATACTTGAAGAGAGCTTCCTACCCTGTCAAAATGTGAAACGATTATGACGATTTATTATGATTATTACGTTGTAGACAGCTTGTATTGCCATTGTTACAGATTTCGCGGATCCCGATCCGGGAAAATGTAAACAAATCCGCACTTCCTAAACTCGATCAAAATCAAATCAAATCAAACGAAAACAAACAAACTCACAAAAAAAAATAGATTACAGCCAGTATCAAACCCTTATAATAGTTAGTACAATGTCTTCACAGTGGAACCAATATGTTGAACTGCCTGAAAGCAGAGCGGGAACTCCATTGAAGCTCCGGAACCCTGGTGTTGATAACCTTCAATCCTCAAATGAGAAGAAGAGAGGACCAACAACTCCATTAACACCAACTTTGATTCGCAGAAATATTGTCAAGAAGCAGTACCTCCATCATAAACAGAATGAGAATGGTGATGTGCTGGACGAATTCAAGGATCCTACGAACGCGGAGCAGGGTGACGTCCAATCACTAGACATTGGTGTGCAGAAGCAAGAAAATGAAGAGAACTATATGTTCAAGGATCAAAGCGGATCGCCAAAGTCCAGAAGGTCTTCAACACCAGTGAACATGGGAATGGCTCCATTACAGAATAATACACCAAAAATCTCGGCTGGTATCAAGCAGGCGGTGAAAGACCACAAGAAATCAAGACTACACATTCTTCGAACTATGGATAAGGCCGATATATCAGTGACTGAAAGTGAGTACAGTGAGACATCTACAATCTCTGGAGAAACACCAAACTACAAGATGAAGGAGAATCTGGTATACTACAAGAACGGTTACTATCTTGGTAATGCTGATGATTCATTCGCGGAGCTGGAGAGAGAAAGCCTAGTAAATGAGAAGGAATTGAACAGAGTAAACAGTCTCATTGATTTCATGAAGATGGAGAGACAGTTTGAGAAGGAGTGAAGCATTTTTTGAGCCAGGGCTATGCAGAGATATATTATCAGAGACTCACAAGTTCTTTAGTGCGTAGTAGATTTCGCTGGAATTCAACCTTTTGGAAGAATTATAGACCATCATTTTTTGAAATATAGATCTAATGTTCTTGGGAGCACGAGGTAGTATATCCTCAGCCGGTCTGCCAGGCTGTTCAGTAAGCTGTAAGCGCACAAATGATGGCGAGCGAGCCGCCTCTGGCCATGCTTTTAAAGACGGGACACCAAACGTTGAGAATATCATCCCCATGAGCCTGAAGTCCACTAGATCTTCTTCATCAAATATCGGCTTCACGTGTTCACTGAATATTAGAGTCATGACGATTCCAAGAGCCCAAATGTCCACCCCGTACGAATAATCGGCAATACTGAAAAGCAATTCTGGGGCCTTATATATCCCGGTAGAGACGTCACAGATCTTTTTATCTGGGTTCTCTTTGCCATAGTTGTTTGGGTATTTGTAACTGATACCAAAGTCGATGATAATAGGAACTGGGTTGTAGCCTCGGAACATGATATTATCAGGTTTGATGTCGCGATGGATTACACTCTGCGAATGTAAGAAGCTCAAACCATTGGCAATTCCCTTGACTATCTCGATACCTGTACTGGCCTCTAGGGTACTGGTGTATTCTTCTTCGGTAGGGGACGGTCTGTCGATGAGGTATGGGTTGAACCGTAGCTTTTGCATTCTCTTCGAATGGTGTTTGAGTAAATCGGTCAAGGTGAATGCATATAAGGGGAACACTAAGACGCTGTCTGTGAGGTCCTGAACGTAAGTATCGAGCAATGTCGTGATGTTTTCATGTTCGGATTCGCCATTGAGCTCTTTCAAGAGTCGGATCTCATCGCGTGAGCAGTGCGGTGGGCGCTCCTCATCTGGAGTGGTAACTTTGAGCACCACAGGCCTTTCATCCAAGCGCGCTGTGTAGATGTCTGAGAATCGCGTTGCCTTTATCCTTTTAGTTTCTGTGTACTTGTTCATTTGGTTTGCCGTCTATGGGGTTAGGGTAAAAAGGACTCGCGATGAAGTCAGAGGCAGAAAAAGCACCACAATACCACAAAGCCCGTTTGAAACCATCTAAGACTACAGAACGATGAGCATCGAAACGATGGATTGGGATACCCTGTCACTGAACATGAATGCAAGCGCCTCAGGGACGACAATCAGTCAGAAGAACCTAAAGGAAACGGGTCTTGAGACGGCTATCGACCTGGGGGAAATCGCAATCATGCAGTTCGCATGTAAGACAGAACATGGGCTGGTTAATTCGACGTTCAGATCCCAGATATGGCCTATCCTTGCTGGTGTACGAGCTGAAGAAAATAACGAACCAGTAGATTGGAGAAGTCTAGCTATCCATAGGGACGAGGATCAAGTTGCTTTAGATGTTCAGAGAACGCAATGCTTTTCAAGGATAAAAGGAGTGGTATCAGATGCGGAAAAGGCAAAATACAGAAAGAGTCTTCAGGAAATCATTGTGAGATTCCTTCGCTCTAACCCTAAACTCTCGTACTATCAAGGATTCCATGATATATGTGCCCTTTTCTTGACAGTTTTCTCTGAAGACACTGATGCTGCGTATAAGACGATGTCAATCTTCGCACTGTGCCATTTGAGGGACTTCATGATGCCTGATTTGACTATGTCAACGCATATCATAAGACTTGTTCCTGAAATTCTGTACTTAACTGACTGTGATCTTTATGGCAATCTTCTCTTGGATAATATTGAACCGTTCTTTTGTTTATCGCCATTGATAACGCTGTTCACACATGACATACAGAGCGAACGTTCTCTTTCATTGATATTTGACCAGATATTTTCCTGTGGCTCTATATCAATCGTGCTCTACATCTATGTTGCTCTCATGATGAGCAAGCAGAATGACTACCTTGAGAAGATCAAAGCTATGGAGGCTGAAGACATCTTTTCCAAGCAGGATCTCGTCCACAACGCTTTATCTAAATTTCTCAGTACTGTGGATTACAATGATATTGAATGTGCAATAAATGATGCACATAAATATCTCAAACAATTCCCGCTAGACAAGCTTCCTTCTTACAAAGCTATTGGTAAATTCAGTGTTCTAAGGACGTCATCAACTCTTTCCAAATCATCACTGGACCATAGAACCTTGGAGCATAGAGTGAATCAGAACTTTGAAGAATTATTGGATAAGCAGCTGGATCATAACTCAAAGCTTAAGAACATGAAGCAAGCTTCGTTCCTTGCCAAAGCTCTATCGAACAGGAAAAGCCGCCAACTGATCAAGATATCTTTAACCGTGGGTATTCTAAGTTTAGTGATAAATCTACTTTTGCACAAGCACTCAGAGAACAATTTCATTGGTCCTTTCTATCATAAGACGTGGCTGGAATTCTCGAGCCATAATCTACGTCCGGTATTGAAGGAACTTTTTGGTTATCCATAGGTCAAAGAATCAGCTTTATTCCATGGCTATTTCGTAAACAAAGGCATTTTCTGTACTTGATCCTTGCCATCCTCTATTTCCACTGGCACTGATCATGTATCTGTAAGTTGGATCGAACAAGATATCACACACTGTGCCTCCATGATGACCCGGTATGATTAAGAAAGGCGTCTTCTTGTGTGATTCTTCGTAGAGTCTCAAGTCGTACATGCGAATGTTGTCGTAGGATCCACATACAACATGATTCTGGTTTGGCAACGTCTTCACTGAAGTAACAGCACCGGACACAGATGGGAATTTCAATGTCTTGACAGCTTTTGACTCGCCACTAGACGCGAATGGCATCTTTAATGAGAACTCTTCAACACAACTGTTTCTTCTACCAGCAAATATGGAGTCACCATCCTGTGACCAACAAGCAGATACACACCATGGAGGTGTACCCTTTGGTGCCTTGAGCCGAAGGGCCGGCTGTTGTACTCTTATATCCCAGACGTAGAGAGATCCATCAATGGAGGATGACATGAAAACGTTTTCGTCCAATGCATTCGTTGACACATTTTGATCTTGCGCAGGCTTTTCGGCATCAGCATCAGCATCGTCACCGCCGAACAGCGAATCCATATCGTCATCTTCAGAAGGAGCCTGTTGAACTTGGTCAAGGCCAATTCCACCAAAAGGTCTGTACTGGAGCGAACTGATTTGTCCTGTGGATTGCTGGAACGAACTGGCAGGTTTTCCTGTGTTCAAATCCCACTGGAGGATGTTATTATCCCAACTTCCCGACAGGAACTTATCTTGATCTTGGTTGAGCTCAAGCACTGAGACAGTATTTTTGTGGCCTTCGAAATGATGAACGATAGTTCCCTCATTGTGTCTCACTGATTGTAAGTTGATTCCACCTGTGGAAAGGCCACCAAGAATCCATAGACAATTATCTTCAACAGCTAAGGAGTAAACAGGCGATAGATTTGGAGTGTAAGCTTCGCCGACAATCTCACTTCTCTTGATGGGTACTTCATTCTCCCAATAGCCTTGTAGTACACCGGCATTCGTTATGAGGTCCACTAACGAATGTTTCTGTGCTGACGTCAATTGTATCTCACCGTCAATAGATGCGAAGAAGTCATATTTCCTTATGAAACCGTCTTCACCACCGGTGAAGAGCCATTTGCAGCTCTTGGGTAGAGCAAGTGAATGAATTGCGGAAGCCTGAGGGATTCCCACTCTAGGTACAATGTCGTACGAATCTGAGAATCTGGCCTTCATCATAAGGGTATTGTAGAAGGCCTGAACTTTGGATACATCACCAGTGCCAGAATCCTTCGTGCTAACAGATCTTGCGGAACTCTCTTCTTGATCTCTGGAATCGTTCTGATCGTCATTATCGTCGTCTTCCTCGTCTACCTCTATTTCGTCTTCATCTTCTTCGATATCCTCATCCTCTTGTTCAGGCTCATTCTCTTTCTCCAGCGTCTCTAACTCCTCCTCCTCTTCTTCCTCTTCTTCCTCTTCCTCCATCTCCTCATCTTCATCCTCATCCGCCAATGGGATCTCATTGTCCTTGAAGATGTCGTCTTCTTCCAAACTCATTTGTCTGACACTCGGTTGATAGTGGTTGAGCCGGGTGTGTTAGCGCGGTTTTCGCTTTTCATCAAAACTATCACAAACAATCAAGGGAGCCCACGACACGGCAAGAAGGACCTGCCACTATTAACAAAAATGAGTGAGCAGTTTGCCATTGAGACAAACCATTTGACTTACAAGTTTACCAACGGCAAAGTTGGGCTGGCTAATATCACCGTCGAGCTTCCATGGAGATCTAGAACCTTGTTGGTTGGCTCTAACGGTGCCGGTAAATCGACTCTATTGAAGCTCCTAGCAGGTAAGACTCTGAGCACTGTGGGTAAGATTGCGATCGGTGGACACGATCCTTTCAGAGGAGGCTCTGACGCCTCTAATATTACTACATATCTTGGGACGGAATGGGCATCCAACCCCGTGGTTAGAAGGGATATCCCTGTTACAGTGCTAATTGACTCCATCGGTGGAAGTGTCTTCCAGGAGAGACGTGACGAACTTGTGGAATTGCTCGATATCGATCTAACATGGAGAATGCACCAGGTTAGTGACGGTGAGAGAAGAAGAGTGCAACTGGCTATGGGTTTGTTGAAGCCCTGGAAGGTTTTGCTATTAGATGAGGTGACTGTGGACTTGGATGTGTTGGTAAGACAGAGGTTGTTGTCCTTCTTGAAGAAAGAGACCGAATCCAGAGAGTGCTCCATTATCTATGCCACGCATATCTTTGACGGGTTGGGGCAATGGCCAACTAATGTAGTGCATATCCAGAGCGGTAAGGTGTTGAAGAACATGGAGTGTGGTAAGGAGATTGTGTTTGACAACACCGTTTCTAGTGGCAACGATGGAGACCGCATTCAAGACCACATGGATGAGCCTGTGATCAAGATCACAGAAGAGGATTTCATTCGCATCCAAGCGATTAATAGTCTTCATCCGCTTGCCTTAGAATGGCTACGGGCTGATCTTATGACCAGAGGTAAACGAGAAGAAGGGGACCTCAACAGACCCAAATGGGAAGATCTTCAGAAGGAGCTGGCGCATTACTTTGACGGAGGTGATCGTGTCACCGGGTACTTCAAGGCCACACGTACGACCTAAGCGAAATTTGCTATCAGTTGGTGTAACTTACGATGATGAAGTTTGATGGACATGGCCTCATATTTTGACATCAGTTGCGGGTCAAGGCCGAGTAACAATGCTGAATATCTAGGAGGCCCCGCTGGGTGATGTTTTTTCTTGAAGGTTATAGGGTGGTGTATTTAGTCATGGTCAATTCATTAAGCCATATATACTAGTACTGGCGTCGTCGGGATTGTAGTTAACGTGTGCTCTGTGACTCCTAAGGCCTGTAAGTGCGCTTGTCAAAAACCAGCTAAACGAGCACGCTTAAACGACACAATTTTGTTAAACGAGACGGTTTTCGTACCACTGCGCGAGAGGAAAAATTATACATAAACAAGACAAAACCCACACCCCGTTCCGCCTCTATATATCACCAAAAGCAAATCGCACAGGTACAGAACTTGATATGGATCTCATCCTTGAAGTCGCTGACGCATATGCGCTCGACTATCTCTATTCTAGGCTTTTCCCTGCCTCGCTGGGCTCCAAAATCCCTTTCTCCCTGCAACAATCATTGGATCTCAGCAACAGCACTTCCTTGACTCATAACTTCGCTGCTCAGAGATTGCTTCAGGCCGGATCTATCAACAACGTTGTTTCTGAGCTCGCCCAGTCCGAGAAATATGGTGTTTTACCAGTTTGGTTCCATACCAGTGTCGATACTTATTCCTCGCTGTTGCCGAGAACAAACTTGTTTAGACAAGCACTCTCTTTGTTTGTCATGTTCACTATCTTCGGTTGGGCATTGTACTTGAGTGTTGCCTCTATGAGTTATTTCTTTATATTTGATAAGGCCATCTTCAACCATCCAAGATACTTGAAGAACCAGATGTCTCTTGAAATGAAGATGGCTTTGACTTCTATCCCAAGCATGGTTGCTCTCACTGTCCCGTGGTTCCTGCTCGAATTACAAGGATACTCAAAGCTTTACTGGGACGTTGACTCAGTAAAAGGCGGCTGGTGGTCTATCTTCTTGCAATATCCAGCTTTCATCATGTTTACTGATTTTGGTATCTATCTCATCCACAGATGGCTCCACTGGCCAGGTGTTTACAAGGCCCTGCACAAACCGCATCACAAGTGGTTGGTTACTACACCATTTGCCTCCCACGCTTTCCACCCTGTCGATGGTTATGCTCAATCTTTGCCATACCACATCTACCCGTTCCTCTTCCCTCTTCATAAACTCAGTTATCTCATCTTGTTCACGTTTGTTAACTTCTGGACCGTAATGATCCATGATGGCGAGTACCTATCCAATGACCCAATCATTAACGGTGCTGCCTGTCACACAGTGCATCATTTGTACTTCAACTACAACTACGGCCAATTCACTACACTCTGGGACAGAATCGGTAACAGTTATAGAGAACCAGACCAAGAGCTTTTCGATAAGAGTAAGAAAAAGTCCCCAACCACATGGGAAATACAGATCGAGAAGATGGACGCAATCAAGAGCGTTGTTGAAGCTGGTGATGCGGATGACAGAGTCTACAACAGCGAGGAGGTATCCAAGAAGCAAAAATGAAATGGATAAAAGGAACTTAGATGATACACGCGGAATACCTCTCTCTTTTTATCTATATACTTGTAAGTGATATGAAACGATGTCTTATGAACGAGAATGGAACTATGCTTGTACTGCTCGGTGTAACACCGTTACTTCCGGCTACATTTGTGCCTCGGAAGTTACAATTTAACCCGTCCTGACACAAAACAAAATACAATTTACACCAGCTACAAAACTCTCTTGCCACCCGCTGCAATTACCCGTCCAGCGAGGCCCTTATGCCACATGTCCATGACAACACTTAAGACACTCATCAGTTTGTCGATACCTTTACTCCTTTGTACCCCCTAGATAATAATTCTAACAATTCCCTTCAAGTTGGCGATTCGCCAACCGCTCAACTATTGGCGGCCTGTTCGGCAATCCACTGTAAGGACATTGAATTAACCAGGGTGTCTCTATATATGGGCAAAGATTTCCTATGGAAGAGCTCAGATGGTGAAGAACGAACCTTTCATGTAAACAATCACAATTTTAGTTCTGTTGCCGATCTTGCGGAGTTCGACATACAGACAACTTTTGACGTGGTTTTCATTGCTCTACCCAACATTCCACTTTTTGATGAATCGTTGCGGCTCCTCTCGAAGTATGTTACTGAGAAAACTATTGTCCTCGTTGATGTTGAGATGGGAATTGGGCTAGAGCCACGTGTGTATCGTATTCTTCCTGTTGTGACATGCGCGAGTATTTGTGCCTCTGATTGTGATGTCAAAGTGACAAATCCGTCGGAGTTCGAGTTTGGAGCAAAGAAGTTCTGTACCTGTTTGGTCTCTTACAGCTTGATTCAAGACGCCTACTCTGATAAGAGCTTTGATTACTTCTCAATGAATGAAACCAACTTGACCACGTTCGGTAGCATTCTTGCTGAATCGATCAATATATATGTGGCTACTGCTAGATCTCAGTTTGTCAATGCTGCATGGCTCAATTGTCTAAGAATTGTTGCTCTCGATGTCTCTGCTATCTTATACGACAAATATGACTACATAGAGCTTGTGTCACAGAGAAACGTTAACACTGCTATTCAGAACTTGATGGAAGAAGTTCTGGTAATAGCTGACGCATTGGGTGAAAATGAATGGTGTGAAGAAATTACGAAAGGAGATCTCATGTCAATTGCAGAGGCTCTGGCTGCTTCAGAACGTAATTCATTCTCTACTGTTGCTGCAGGTTTGGAAAGTTATATCCTGGTCATGATGTTTCAGCTATTACTACTATCTGATGATCTTGGAATTCGATGCCCGGGAATTGAGAACACATATGCGATGTTGCTTGTAAGATTTGGAGGAGATCAGCAGACATTGTTTCCCTCCATTATTCATGCCGACGTCTCAGAAGTCAAGGTTCAGAATCAACTTCGTATTGCCGAAGATGCAACAGAACTTGAAGATTTGTACTTTGGGGCAGAAGAGATTCTAATGCATTGTTCGGACGGACCGTATGAGGCTTCAGATCCGGGGTTCAAACGTGTTTCAAATCGCTCAAATCCCTACATAGACTATGACAGATCCGTCGCTACATTAACAAGAACTGGGAGCCGTCGGGGTTCATTCCACTCCTCTTTCGAAGGTATGGATACTTTAGAGAACTCAAAGGAGTTCACAATTGACCCTGGCCCAAAGAACTTGAGAGTACCGAAGCAGAACCATCGGAAGCACACTTTCAATCCTACAAATAATGTTAAGCCAGTACCCAAACCTGGCCCAAAATACCCAAAACGGAAGACCATTTCTTCTTTATTAAGATCTCCGCAGCGCTCAAATATACAGAGTGAACCATACCTAGTTGAAAAGCATGCGCAAGTGATGGAGACAATGAGCTTGAATGGATATAGGTCTACTACAACGGATCGTTATGGTGACGTGAGTAACTCCATATCGAGGCCTCAGGTATAATACATCTAGTACGTTACTAGCGGATTTATGAGAATTGTAGAAACATATATATCTCGGTTTCAAACCATTAGCTAAGATAAAAAGAAAGAAAAATAGGAGATTAACGATTACAGGGCCATTGTTAGCCACTCCCAGTTGTTGTTTGACGCTCCATCACCAGGAGGAGACGTCGTTGTATTAGTATTGCTCTGTTGGCGATCCAAATCCATCGCTGATCCGAATTGGAATCCACCTTGTTCATTAAATCCAAAATTATCCGGGGTGGGTATCGTATGTGCACTTCTTGTGTCACTCATTTGAAGGTCAAGGTCCAGCCCATTTGTTGTAATCGGTGTGTCTGTTGATGATATAGGGGTGTTGTCTTGCTGCTGTTGTTTTTTCTTTATTGGCTTCTTCGGCATTGTCATTTTCTTGCCATTGGTGGTTTTTGAAGGAGAGGAAGGAGTCATGTCTTTCTTTTGCGAAGTTGAAACACCACGCTGTCTCTTCTTAATCACGTCAGTTTTCAGTGACAATGGACGAACAACCCCATGAAGTTTTAGGAATAATCCACAAGCATTACACAGCGGCTGTCCCTCCGGATTACGTCTCCAAAGTGGTGTTGTTTGAGTATTACAGTTTGTGCATCTTGTATTGGCGTTTGTGCTCACCTCATTTTTCTTCTGTGATCCAGCTGCTGATGAAAGCTGGGTTGATGAAGGGGTCCGTTTGACTTTTGAAAGTTTTGAAGATGTCGGTTTCTTCTTGATCGTGGAAACCGAGGAAATTGTCGATGGGCGTCTTCCAACAGAAGATGACAACTGCGACTGCATTGGAACATCAGGCATTAGCACATCTTCCTGATCCGTCTTGACTATACGATCAATATTGGAGAGGGATCCAAAATTCGTCATGGACGGAACACTTCTCATCTGGTTTGCAAAGCTGATACTATTTCTATTGGTGCTCTGGCCGCCGAAATATGAATCAAAGAATGATACATTATCAACACTTGGAGTCTGTACAGCTGACGATGCAGGAGAGTTCGAGTATGCCGAGTGAAAGAATGTTGGGTTGTCGGAGAAGCTTGAAGCATTCGGAAAGTTGGATGGCGGTTCATATGAAGAGCTTATGGTATCCAGTGGATCCATATATGAGTTCAGGTCATTTCTGGGCGAGTCCATATAGCTTGATCCATAGTTATTGTTGAAACTTGAGGAGACGCTGTGCTCATTTATGTTGTCCTGGTTGAACAGAATGTTTGCTGGATTCGAGTGAATTGGTATTTCAGAACCAGACCTGAACAATTGTGGTTCTGGAAGCCCTGTCTGTTGTGGTTCCTCCTGGCCAATCTTCTTGATATGAGCAACGTAATCAAAGTCATCAGATGTTGGATCATTGTTCTGTTCTTCTCTATCTTGACTTTCCATGAAAAATTTTGTTAAGTTGGAAGTTATCTTTGGTTTGCTTGCCATAGTCTCGACGTCCCCAAAGTTCAAGTACTCATCACCACCGTTATTGAAGAAAGGTTCAACTGTTTGAATACCGGTAGAAGCTGTGTTTTCAGGTGTGTAAACAGGAGCTCTGGGATGTTCATCATGGTGTATGACGTTCTGTTTCAGCAGCTTCATGCTCATCATTCGCCAGGTCAAGTTCTGCATCCGTTCCCTATAGGGCAAAGAAGCCTTTGCTTTGGCATACATGCGCCACAAGGCCTCCGCAGACGTCTCGTCCACCTTTCTCAGTGAGTTGGACATGTAATCAGAAGCGCTAAGTCGAATAGAACCAGTTGAGTGTTTTGTTTAAAGTTTGAGTGATGTCCAAGAGAAGTGTTCAGAGTTGTATGTTTTTTTTCTTGCCAACGTCTGAAGTGGCAAGGGACCGAAATTGATCTTTGTCTCGGTGAATGAGCGAAGTTATTTGAGAGACTATGGAACACTATGTATTGATAGACTCGTGATTTTGTCTAGTTGTTGTATGTTGGAGAGTGGTTTTTCCGAGTAAAATTTGCACCTATCTTCCTAGGCCACTCGCACAGTATATGAAATTCTCTTTTCCTTCTAGCGCAGTTCACACCTAACGAGTCAATCCCGCTCCCGAACAGTTGAAAAACGGCCAAAAACCTCTGTCCAATTGGCTTGCTAGCCCGCTGTTGTCACAGCTCTGTTTCGTCCGTTGTCCCTCGCCTGTCACTCGCCGAGCGCGCACACTGATTGGCTGGATAACGGTTCTTATCGGCCGCACCAAATATCCCCGGTCAGCGCAGCACAAAGTGGGCACCCGTTTTTCAGGGACTTGATTCAATGTCATGCTCTGCGTCAAAAAAAACAGTGGATCCAGTTGTGAGAGAGAGACGTGGCGAAGATCTTCCATTCCCTGTGGTCTCTGATAAACAGTGATATGTACTATATGTTCATGGATAGTGTGTAACTATGTGAAGTATTTCACACGCTTTTGCCGGCTCTTCCTTCTAGGATTAATAAACATATGCCGTCACCAAAGTAACGTTAAACGACACAACTCCAGACCCTGACAACAAATTTGCAAAGTTTAAAGTTCATCAGACTTTGACAAAAAGATCTATAGCTTTAATTTTTTCTTACCAGAAGCTTATTTTGTGCTAACAATGAACCACCATTCGCACTCTTCGGCTCATTGTTCCGATACCGATAGCCAGCAAGTGTTGTTTACTTACTTGAAGTTGATACACCGTTTCAAACCTCGAAAATCCATAAAAAAAACTGGAGATGCTCTAGAGTGTAATGAATGTCAAGAGTAGTCTATACAATTTACGAATCAAAGAGCCATACTGAAACAGCCAGGTGATACTATCAGTCGGTTCATTGAGTATAGAAAGGAGATCAACCATACAAATTTTGATGTACATAATTGAAATTTGACAGGCGGGTGCTTCCCACTTACTGCTTACCCAATCCCAATGCCTCTCTTTGAGACTTGGACTCAGGGTCAAAGAATGGAACCTCAGCCAGCGAGCTGACTCTTGTACCGTGCCTTGGCTCCTCACCAGCGTAATCCCAAACGGCGCAATGTTGACTCACTCTGTTATCCCATAAAGCGGAGGTACCCAATCCTTCAACTTTAGGTCTCCAGTCAAATCTGACTTGAATATCCAAATTTTTCTCATACACATCAAATAAATACTCCAGGATAGCCTTTGACTCTCCTGGCTCTAACCCTTCGATAGCCGTGGTGACGAAACGATTGACATAGAGAGACTTCCATCCAGTGACTGGGTGAGTTCTAACAATTGGCTGCTTTCTCACAATATGTTTGCCGCCATTCAACGGATCTTTTCTATCTAAGTAAGCATGCATGGACTTCTGGTATGCAAATTTTCCGTTCAAGAACTGTTGAAGTGAAGGAGACAATTTATCATAGGCAGCATATCCAGAAGACCACAAGGTATCACCCCCAATCGATGGGATAGCGTCGTTATGCAAGTGTGTTATACCTGGCGGTTGTAATTCATGAGGCAAGTCACTGTGCCAGCTACCAGTACCAGCCTTGGAATTCTTAAAAGATAGTTTCAAACCTCTTTTTCTTGCTAGCTCGTCCCAAATGACAGTCGTCCCTGGGAGACCTGGAACAAGAGGAACCTGCGGATGAACTTCTGGTCTCCCAAAGAACTCACCAATCTCTAATTGCTTCTGTGGAGACAAATCTTGATCTCTAAAGAACACAACAACTCTTTCAGCGATCAACAACGCCAATTCATCAAGCTCCTGTTCATTCAAGTCCGCTAATTGGACACCCACTAACTCTGTCCCGACGTACTTTGTCAAGTGTCTTACCTCTTTGACTTTCGAAAACAGGGCCTTCTTCTCTTTGTCGGCATTCTTTCCCCTTATGATGTATTCATGTGGAGAATTTCTCACGTTTTTCGCGTCTTCAACATAGAGTGGAATGTTTTCAGAGGGAGGGAGTTCTGGGTAACCCTTTGACAAGTCAACACCATGTCTTTCATATCTTGCCTTGGTAGTCTTTGGAAGAGCTTCAAGGAAGTTTGATGAGAATCCACCAGCAATTCGGTTACTCACATCAACATTGATTGACAAGTTTGAAGTGTTCTTGCTGGGATTGTTGATAATGGAATCGATCTCCTTGTGTGTAGTGATTGCAGTCATCGTTAAGTGCTTAGTGCAGAATTGTGGTTTAAACTCAGAAGGGGATAAAATGGGCATTTATATAAATCTCATCACCTTTGTGACCTGTATACTTGTTTCTCGCCACGATTTGCAGGAGCGCTAGGCAGGCGCCACACCGGTGAGTGGTAAATGTTTGATGTCTACAGCTTTCTTGGAATGTTTTCTTCCTGACACTATCACTTTGAAAGGAATTTTAATTTGAATCACAGTGTTACCAGAAAAAAACTGTCGGTTGCCAACAGCATTGCTCCATGCCCTTTAGAACTCTCTCTTTTGTGCGTGATGGTATTGAACTCAAACGGAGGCCCGTCTCCATTTAGGGAATTGATAGCGCAGCACCGAAATTAGAAGCCATCTGCCACAGTTATTGAGGCGTGTTGGTAATAAAGCCCATGCTCATCATCGGGATGCAGATGATTTGATAAGACTACGTAATAACTGATACTCAGAGAAAAGTTGGGATGCAGAAGTGTTCATCATGAACTGCCATGAGGGAGGCTCTCACCTACATCCAAGTATCAACATGATTATATAAGAGGAAGTGTAAGGGTAAAGACGAGTAATTAGACTCTAATGATTGATTCTCTTTTTTAGGAATAGAGCGAATATACCGTAGTGTAGAGATGGGCATGGATATGCTCAATCCGTGATCCGTATCCGCTGATAGTATTCACGGATGGTTCGTTAAGACTCTATCCGCAGTAGTTAAAGCTATCCGTACGGAAAGAGCCATTATGCTCGAGACTATGTAAAAGGAATGGACTGCATTCATTCTAATATCCTGTAAGATCTTCTTAGAAGCAGATTCTGTTGGTTTACAAAAGTGACATCTGCAATCTGTTAGCGATGGAGGCTCTTTGACAACCGCAGCAGGTTTCGCAAATTGTAGTTAATGTCCCGAATGCAGACTTTGTTTCAGGTTTGCAGTGTCCGTGATGCTCTGAAATTCAAAACGTCCATAACTGTTCTAGAAATATGGGATTCTAATTGTTAAGATTAGTGGCCCATCAGTATCTGTAATGTTCCTCAGCTTTTCATATTTTCTGAGAGATTTCCGAGATGTTCTTCTGGCCAAAAAGACCAAAAATTCTCCAATATTAACAGAAAATTAATGGAATTGCTCTAGTTTCCCAAAGAAAAATTGCAAAAGTGCAAAATAAGATCATTACTTTCTAATATTTTATGCCTATAGACTAATCAAATATATTTCTGTCTATTTAAGCGACATATATATGAACTGCATAGATTGGATATCCGATTGCAGATCCATCTGTTCTTCTGTCATGATGGACAAGCCAGCATCAATATATTCTGTTCGATACTTGTAAGAATTTGAAATCATTGCCATGGCTCTTTAAAAAGACATAAAAAAAATCCCCAAATAGGAAATATCACCATATTCGAATATGTAGTACAATCCGTAGGGATAATCCGCACGGATGACGGATTGATGTGGGCTCTATCCGTTCTCATCTCTACAGTATTGGATAAGGGTTGTTCTTATACCCCGGATTTGGGTGTCAGAGAGATACTAAGCTCCGATAGGTCCTTCAGCATTCACAGGAAGAAGCTGGTGTGATTAGTTCAATCCGTCGGTTGCTCTGCTTCTTGTACAACCCAAACATGTTAAAAAATAACACGACGGCTCTCGTACCTGAAAGGGTCAGGCAGAACAACCCCACTTTTGGAGCTGTAGGTAAAAGGACTTGTGTCAACAGGTGAGAAGCTACAATGAATAGCAGTTATAGAGAGAACTCTTCTTCCTTGAGTGGCCGCGACGCGTTAGGAGTTCAACCCGCTTGATATGAATTCCGAAAATGGAAATGAGATAGCTCTTACAGCAACACCATTTCAGTTGTGACTGCTTTGGTGAAGCTATTCTAGAGTATTCCAAATTATTTTAGATTATTCTAAAGAGTCCTTCTGGTGAGCATTGTCCGACACATAACTATATCTTTTTTTGCGGAATACATCATAAATAAACCTCAAAAAATTCAATAAAACAAATTTGAAGCTTATCTCTTTATTAGATACTGTGAGGGCCGAAGGACCTATCCGAGCTTAGTGTCTCCCTGACACCCAACTCCAGGGTATAAGAACAACCCTTAGCCACTACTGTATAGTCGCTCTATTCCTATAATAGACAATCAATCATTAGAGTCTAATTACGCGTCTTTACCCGTACAGATACCAAGATATACATAAATATATACTTCGAATAAAGTCAGGGGGCCAATCTCTTATTCGATTTGGTCGAATGCGAATCGAATATGAATAATATTCGACTCGGGACCGTCCCTCAAAGATCGTGGAAGACCATGCCTGTAGAATCGGCTTGTTCAACCCTGGTTGGGATTATTATAACAGTTTGACCCTTAAGCGAACTTCAAGTGATCCAAACTTGAGAGTTAGAGATAGATCAGCTCCTTAACAAACACCGCTAAGTTTTTTCTTCACAAGGTAGTGGTGCTGCTGATTCTCAAAGCTCTCAAACTGATCTACGTCCACTTGCGGTCGATGCTTACACTACAGCAGATATCACTATCATTTAATGTATCATTGGATTTCCCTTTACTGGAAATATATATATGGCTCTTGTTATGACTGTATGTCTACTACAACTTTGTGTAATCTAGCAACTTGGCGAGATCCATACCTTTGGCGCAACAGAATGGAGCTAAGCGCTCTCTCTTCTCTTTGTGATTGACCCACTACCTTCAGATTGGAGGTGTTCTATTTGAGAAACTCATCCAAAATCGGGAACACGTTGATCTGACGTCGTTGCTGCACCTGAAACGACTTGGATCGGTCCTCCAGATTGCCCACAACTGCTGAAACCGTGGGACTGTTCCTCGCATGACCTGTTGGGGCTTTTGACTGTACCCCAGAATCTCTAGTATAGGTTTTCATATTTTTTGAACCTGAACCTGAAACGAAAACTGGCTTTGGGCCTGCACCTAAACCATGGGAGGATGGGGCAATGGAATTTGATGTAAATGCTAAATCATGATGAGTACGTAACGGTTCTGTATTGGTTTGACCACCCGTCTCTTCATCAGGAATCTTTATTTGACTGAGCAAAATCGTGTTTGTTACCACGACCGTGATGATAATTAGCAAGGCAAAGATGGAAAATATGACCCTAGCTAGGAGAAACGTCTAGGCCATGAAGCCTGCAAGCTCTGAAGTTGTAACTCTCTCTGTGCTGCCAGAACTTTCTCTCCTCTTGGTGATAGAAATAGCAGCGTCCTTCACTAAAAAAGTAACAGGAAATGCACATGCGTACAGCGCCATGATAGTTGATGATATTGTCAAGATTTTCATATACACTGGGAGTTTGATACCCTATAGTTTAAAGATTCTGTGGCCCTCAAACTTATTGGTAAATTTAGCATTACCATGAACGTCAATACCATACCTCATACCGTTAGGAATGTTGTAATGTTTTCACCAAAAACAATGACAAGATTAAGATATATTCAAACCAAATTCATTGTTGTTTCTCTTCTCAATGAGAATACTGTCATCAATACAGTCCCCTGAGTAGTCCTGAGAGATTGATGATAGATTGATAGTTGTTATTCAACAAGATCGACTCAATGGATTATACTTTGCGCACAAGCCAATTATCCTCACGCTGCCCCTATCCGTTCTCAACTCCTGAACCTGGCGTCCATTGGGACTGGGGTTGGGATTGGACTTGATGTTGGCCTTGGTGAGTCTTAGCGGGCTTTTCACTTCAGCCGTATTCGTCAGTTTGTTCTTGACTTTGGATTTTGACTTTTCGCCATATTGATAGCTAGACCTGCAACGGATGTCGCATTTGGGGACATCCGTAAGGAAGTGGGGATGGGGACCCTTTGACATCCGTAGACTGCGGATGGATTTAGAGAGTATTCAACAAACGAGGCACTCTCAAACTTATAGGGAGTTCTGATATCTGACAATTGGTCAGACATTCTTCTTTAACCCTTGGAGTTCATTACATCTTTCTTATTCTCAGAAGTACCTTAGATAACTGCGAATAAGTATTCGCAGTTATTATCCAGCACTCTCTTTGCAATTGACCCTACTTTTTTGATATGCCTTTTTTGTAGAAAAGCACAAAAATCACAAATATCACTCGAAATACAACAATTTTAATTGAAAACCCCACCCATAATTATATAAAACTTCCCATAAACGCAAATTTGCTACTTTCTACTAAAGCAAAATATAACTATAACTTGCGGATGGATTCCTCACTTGCCATCTGTTTGACATCTGTAGCTAATTCTCGGATGCAGATGCGGATGTATTGGATATCCGATTGCAGGTCTATTTATAGCCTTGTGATTTCTATCAACACTGCCTAAAGAGTTGTTGGGTTGATGTGTTTGAATTTGTTGTCTTGTGATTTCTTGTTACACAAAACAAAACACACAGCAAATGCGGCGCGATCCGTGTTCGCTGCAGCCGGTGACTGCATCCAATTTATCGGGCGCATTCAGCGGGAGTTTAAAAGGAGGAATAGCTGCCACTGTCACAAAGCATAATTTGTTCTTCTGCCTTATTGCACCGTGGTCCGTTCTCAAACACGATGATTGAGGATATGGGGGCCCACATGCCTAAACCAAGGAATTCCAGATGGCTTCTTGAGCTACCGATCGAACTGATTATCAAGATAATGATGCATCTGGACTTTGCGGGTCTTGAATGTCTGGCTCACGTGCTCAACAAGACCTCTCATTGCATTATTACAGATAGCTCTTGAACCAGAATCGTGGTCTTATCAAGAGTGTCACAGCCCGGCGAAGAATGCTAATGCTCTGCTGGAAGAGTTAAAACACCCTCAACGCAAGTCTGTTTTCAATCTTGTCGATATTCAACAGTTAGAGAAAAGGGAATACTGAGAGATTTAGAAATGGCAAAGCTGCGATCGCGGTCCATCAATCATTTCAGTCTCTCCCGCTTCTTCGGCACTACGTGAAGATTACCGTCATGGTCTAGACGATAGAATTATGAAATTAGTCAACCTATTACCAGATTCTCAATTTATTCTTGAAGAATCTACATATGAGTCATTACACAAATATCAGCGGAATAATATTTGTGGAGATTACCTACCTTGCTCTTGCTGAGTGTGGAGTCGAGAATGGAGAAGAGCTTGACATTGGAGACGTCGGCACCCCACACCTCGAAGATTGCACTAATGAGCTGGGGAAACGTATTCCATTGGATTCCGATGAGATAGAGACTCTTTATACACGTTATTTGGAGCATCCACTGATTTTGAAATATAGGACTATAAACAGTGAGAAGATGGTATGCGCTGGGGGGTCTTTTCTTTGCCCGCAGCAGTTTCGCTGGATCTGAGATAGAGTTTCGAGTCTTGTACCGCACCTTTCACATAGATGATTTCCACACGCCTAATCTAAACACTTTAACTTTGGTATTGAAAGATATTTATCCTTCAATATCGAACTTCCACGCAAGCTTGCACGCACCAAACATCAAGTCCCTCTCAGTGCTCGTTCCTCGTACTCAAATATTTCGTATTAACCTGTTCGCCAGAGAGCATTTTATTTCCCTCCAGAACGTGTGTAGTGAACCGACTCTGTTCAATTTTTGTGCTCCACAGTACCTGGTTGATTTTTATAACCTGAAAAGGCACAATCTGGCAATATCTTTCTATATACCACGCAACCAAAGAGTGTTTCCTGTCTGAGAGATACTTGGGCCTGTAGCCAAGAACGGAATAGACATGACGCGTGAAAAAGTGCTTCACAGGATATAGAAGCCTAAATGAAAGCAGTGTGCATCGTAACGCTGATAATTACTTAGACCTTAAATGAAGTGTCCCTGTCATCCATTCAACCACTGAACTTGTCATTTTGATAGAGAGTTGTGGTGGGTGACTAAAGTCTGAAACTCAAAGAGCAAGATCTACAATGATCTCCCTCCCAATAAAACAACAGAATTAGCTCTCAGTTGGTATTAACAGCATATTAAATTGAATGGAATTGATTACATGAACAAAGTTCCTATCATCATAGTTCTATCCGTACGGATAGCTTAAATTATGGCCTATATAGGGAGAATTTCAAGGAACCTATATCCGTGGATACGGATAACAGAAACTGATTGATCATTGCGGGTTGGGATTATAACTTGTTCATGATCATTCACCACTGGAGTAGTTGCAGGTGGAACAGCAGATTACAGGTTCTCACTCTTGATATTTCCTTCTTCATGTCCACGTTCAGGTTCATGTTCATGTTCATATTCATCTCCATCAACTGGAGGTCTCATCCTTGACGGTACCAGAGGCAGTGGTGGCAGAGCCTCTCTTATCAGAGTACTCTGTCGTGGCAGATGTCCATACCCACATTCGAGTGTAGAAGATATTTATGGTATAGGCCCTGTCCCCCATAAAACTTCCCGATCTGCGGCCGCGAATTGTTCACTATCAGGAGGTTATTGGGAGATCTCAGGTAAATCCTTACCTTGGGAGAAAGGGCGGATTATTTTTTAACAGTGGTGAGAGGGCGGATACAGTATAAACCCGTGGATTGTTATAAATGTGAAAACGAGGTAAAAAGATGCTATACAGTTCTGAGAAAGTGCATACACGACACTGGGCGCCGAATAAGAGACCAAGGCCATGTCCATGTCTAGGTCAGTTGACTCTGAAAAACACACCAGTGATACTGAATCATCACAATTCCTCCCGGCTGGAGATGGAAATAACGACTTTCCGTGACATTGGTCGCGCGTCTGCTGCTTCTTACATTCGCGAATTCTATAACAAAAGAAAATTTATAACGTGCGAAAAATTGTTATAAGGCGTCACGGGAGATCTCCCATTAGTACAAGATCGTGAAAAAATAACTTGCAATCAGATTGAAGAACATAGAGCAAAAGAACAAAAAATCCTTTGGAGAAGAGCCAATAAAAGTAATTGGTCGAAATCAACCATTCCAATTTGCACATGGCGAGAAGGGGTAAGACTAAAATAATAAAAAAGGGAAAACATTGCGCAAAAACTGCAATGCAACAAATGAAAAAAGCTTGGATTTCATAAGAACGCAGCCAAAATAAGAGATAAGAGCGACGCAAGAACATCCTTGCTGCTCAATTTTGGCACCCCACCTTCGTATAAAGAAGTGACCCTTGGAATGACAGTACCAACAGATGTGGACAGCGTGCTTTCAGTTTGCAACAAAACAGGCGTAGATGTTGTCACAACGATTGTTCCATGAGATACATAAAATGTCTCGAAGCTAACGGCCTCAGTGTGGCTAGAGGGGTAGAGAACTGTAGATTTCTCTTCTGGAAGTGTCTCAGAAATAGCAGAAGTAACAACTCCAGAATTACCTGAAACAGTCGTACCGTACATAATAACACCGGTCGTTTTCACAGAGCCCTCAGAGTCGGTAGTTGCATAATATGTCACAGTGGCAGTGATTGTCGTCTTTCCCTCAGCACCACCGCGTGTCAATAGCATGGTACTCTCACGCGGAACGGTGATAGTCACCGTCTCAACATCATCGTTAGCTTTAGTCACAGTGGTGACAAGGACTTCGGAGGTGACAGATGACATAATCACGGAACCCTCACTGTCAGTGGTAACAACACCAGTAACAACCTCCGTCTTGGTCTTACCAAAAGCGTCGGTGTAGGTACTGGTGAGACAAGGAACAGTAATGGTCCATGTTTCAAGGCTGCCCTTGGTATTGGTCACAGTCGTCAGGAATTCATCGATCGTATTGTCCTTGGTACAGAAACAATCTGTAGTGGTCAAACTAATTATAGATCCCTGAGAGTCAGTTGTGGTGTGATACGAAACCAAACCACTTTCCGTTTCACCAAATTCATTGTCATAAGTGGTAGTGTGCACACTTGGCACTGAAACGGTGGTCGATGTATCCTCAATGTTTTGCGCCAAATCAGTAGTGGTGTAATCAGAAACAGCACCCGTCTCAGAAGAGCGGGCAGAGTTGGTTGTGGTGAATGTGGTGGTGTACTCAGTACATTCTGGGCATCCACTAACAGAAGCAGAAACAGAACTCTGTGGGAAGAGCGATGTGGTTGTCGTCAAAGAGCCAGAAGGATCTGTGGTCACAATCACAACACCGGAGTCGGTGCCAGAAGAACCAGCAGAGTTGGTTGTGGTGAATGTGGTGGTGTACTCAGTACACTCTGGGCATCCACTAACAGAAGCAGAAACAGAACTCTGTGGGAAGAGCGATGTGGTTGTCGTCAAAGAGCCAGAAGGATCTGTGGTCACAATCACAACACCGGAGTCGGTGCCAGAAGAACCAGCAGAGTTGGTTGTGGTGAATGTGGTGGTGTACTCAGTA